>JAEIFU010000315.1:0-157630 GCA_018904235.1 Lordiphosa stackelbergi | reverse complement strand
GAAGCGTTTGCTCTGAGCTTCGATGCCCGGAGCGGATTCAGACCATCGCCGTAGCAGCGAAACTGCATAACCAGCTTGCCGCGATTGATGAATCATTGGGTGTGGTCATTTGCACCACCCTAAAATCACAAATTTTCATGCGGGGTCCATGAAGGTTAAACTATATTTCACGTAAGAAACTGCTCAAGCATTGCCTGTGCCAGTGGCAGGAGGTCCGAATATGGTGAAAAATTCATTTAATTGCTGCCAATTTAGCAACATTTAGAATATCTACTATTTTCAGATTGTAACTAGCCTGACAGACTCTTCATAACATAACCGACTGAACAACATTATATCACTTGAAGACATACCGCCTGAGATGTCGGGCTCATGCTTATTGCCTTGTTAGTGCCTGCTCTTTGTGAATGCCTGAGTTCCGACTGAAGTTTGATTAGCATATTTCTGATAAAATTTCACACATCAATATTACTGCCATTCTTTGGACAAAAACATACCTAAACAGATTACTACAACTTGTACTGAAGCTGAATCACAATACTTGAAACAAAGATTTAAGTCCATACCCCAGCTAGTCCCGCAGGTTTTTAGAAACAAGCTGAATTAAGAAAATGTACCTAATCACTTGGTGTGTGCTGGGCACAGCATATTGAGATGAAGGGACGAGGCTTCTGAGAATTTGCTTTTCATTTTGCCAGTTAGCTCACAGCTGGCGCCAAAGGGTGATGAGATCAGGCAGCTTTTCTGAAGAAAGAAAAACTTTCTTTATTATTAGATGTTCAGAGTGAAGTTGAGACACTCGCCATTCCACAGACGGTCACTGTTCCGGTACTTAAATCAAGAGCTGGCTGAAATGCTTAATTGCCAGAATTTCTGAACAGCACAATTTCAGTTAGGTTTCTTTAATGGAGAAAATTAAAGGTCGTTATTGGTTTATTTAGCTTGAAATTGAAAGCAGAAAAATCTTGATGACTTTCAAAAATCGACGGGGAGCAGCCTATCATGCCTGCAGCAATGTACATCCTTTCGAGTGCCTTCCTTCACGCCCGACTGGTATTGAGGTGTCTTACCTAAATGCACACACTGATTACCATAGTACTTTGTCTTCATCCCACTTCACTTAGTCGTAAGATGGAATACTTGATGGGTTTCAAGAATTTGCTCTTCTGCAAATTGTAAACTTGAACCTGCCGTCCATTACACACCAACTGTTCTTAACATCTGACATTCCATTCCACACACATCACTGGCTTGCCTAACTTCATACAAATTCTTTATATGCCAATGGGCTACCATGGCTTCATTGCATTTATGCAACACTTTTATGTTCCTCACAGGCGCATTTGTTTAATGACAACATAAATATGAAAGCGCCGATAGCTGCACATAGGTATCAAATAGCATTCCACGATGAACTTGGATTGGCAACCAATCACTCTGATTAACTTTTCGAAAATGCTGCAGATTACCACTTCAAGGCCTGGGCAACGTTGACTCAATAACAAAATCACTTAAACTATCTTTACGTGAGAGTTTACTGCTGTAATCATAATCAGAGAATGGCAGGTGTCTGAGTTGTATTGCTTGAATATTCATGAATATTTGTCATTTTTAATGTTATAGTGATTTGATCAGTGATGAATTTCAAGAAAATTTGTTTATTAGTCTATGTTCAAAATAAATTTAGTTTGCCGTACAGTGTATGTAAATCTTCATAATGAAATTAGTCAAAATTTTAAATATGTTGATGGTAACTACTTGAAGCGTAGACATATGCGACTAATACTTTCTCCTAGCCATGCTGGTTATATCCTCTATCAATATTCAATACCTTAAATTTCCAAATTATATTGAATATATCATATAATATGTTATCTTAATTGTCGAAAGAGAGACCTTGTCACTCATCAGTGTATGGAGTGTTTTCGTTTTCTTAATTAAAAAAATTTTTGCATTTTATTATAAAATCTCAGCAGACGAATAATAATAATAAAAAAAATAATAATTAACAAAAATTTTGTTACTAAAGTAAAATATTTATAAATTATAATATAAAAAACATTAATCTCACGATTATTTAAAACTGCAATAAACCACATACCTCTACAGAACCTTGGTAGGTATCTTTCGTGAAATATTCTTTCACGCTTTTGCCCAGAGTTTTGTCGGGGTAGCCAGTTTGAAATTGCAAACCGACATCATCGACAGCAAGAATTCCCACTTTATCTCAACCAACCTCGCTTTTCTATTTCCGAGGGCTTACTTTTGAATCTGCAATTTTCAGATTGCCTAAGAAAACTGGGACGAGGCTCGGACTCATTAATCGAAAATTTATTATTCCCGCATTTTGTAAAAAAGATCAAACACCTTGGATTTCATTGATGTCATTAGAGGGTTCACGTTCATGAAAGGTCGCGGCGAAAGGAATTTTCTCCGCAGCCTATTGTTTTTGGTGGCCTTTAACGAAAAATATTTCTAAACTTTTTATGAGAACTAAAAAAAAAAAATTTTAACGAACTGGTCTCCAAAGTGTTGTCTCTATCTAAGTGTTTTTGGAGCTGAGCCATTTTTTCACATTCATCAATTCAGGTGACTACAGACATACAGAGATATAGTTACAGCCAAAACCAAAGTTTCATCCTGGCCAGCATCTGCAGATATGCGCATCTTCGTTGTTGAAAATATGGAAATCTTCACCATGAAATAGACAAAACGCAAAAAAAGTTTTGTATGCGGCACATGACCACAAATAGTGTGGGGCGTGGACTGAAAGCCAGCCTGCTTTATGCGCGAAAGCGCGAGCAGTTGTTTGTTGACCACACACCCAGTTGGTAGCTGCGTACCGTGCTGCAGCCGCGTGCCTTTATTCACCAAATATATCTTATGGCATAACATCACCGATAAATACACTCTGAACATGCCAGTTAAAGACAAAAAAGGGGCCAAGAAAGTCAGTACTAAAATCAACAATTGACTGCCGTTTCAGTTGGGATGCTGAGTAGAGCAAGGCAGAGAGCAGACAAATTAGGCATGTGTTTGTCAAGGTCATGCCATGACTTCACAGAGTCTTACTGCTGCCAAGAAAGCCAGAATGCAGTGCAGACCCTAGCACTGTGGGTTAGTGGTGACGATGAGCGTAGGAAACGGGTGGTCTGGTCTTGAATCCTCTAGTTGTAAAAATGAAGAAGAGGAAGAAACGGTACAACACCTTGGCAATTAGGATCCTAGGTCAACCCTTCCTTACCAATCTTTTGGAGATGTCCGACATAGAGATCCCAGCTCTACTACACTTTATTCTGTCCCCACAATGGTTCAGTATTGACACCCCTCGGGATTAAAGGGTTAACTAGGAATATATGGCCTCGCAACGGGCCCATGAGGCCTAAGTGGGAGAGCGACTTGTCGCTCCCAGCCATCGCAACCTAACCTAACCTAATGTTAGTCCCTGCCAGTTAAGTGGATGCTGAAATGTACCTATCGCACGACCACATAGTGAATTTCTGGTCTAGCAAATTATGAAGAATGTGCATTTCAGAGCAGCATCAATTCAAATTGGCTTTCCCGTTTCCTCCTTTTCCATCTTCCACTTTTCTACATATCTACACACGTGTCATCTGTTTTAGCCTGCGTAATACACACATACTAACCCCCCACCACATGTAGCCAGCTTGTCAAAATGTATTTGAGCGAAAGTCATGGCATATTTGTAATGTCGAAATATCATATCTAATTTGTTGAATAAATTTTTCTCTTGTGTCTTTTTCGTTAGTTTCAAAAAAAAGGGGTTTCTGAAGGCATTCTCTTGAAATTACTATTAAATCTGAGATAATGCCCTTAGAAAACCTTCCTTTTTTTGGCACAAAAAAGTATTCATAAAAATATCGTCAAAATGTATTCAATATTGATATTTCCGCCAACCTTGTTTTTGGCTTCTAGCTTTGTCAAATTGCAACTTCTTTATTTATTAAAGCTATCGATGTGTTAAGTATATGCCATAAGATTTAATTTAATTGGATGAGGCTATTCCCTTTTAATTTTTTTTTACATACAGGCACACAGCACATAAATAATTTGTGTGAGTCTTTCGCTCTTTCACTCGCCTTTTTCGCGCTCTTAGCACAACAGCTTAGTCCACACCATTTTTTGAGCGCTACAGCCGTTATGTGTCACATACAAACTTTTCTTTTGCGTTTTTATCTATTTCGCGGTGAAAGTTTCCAAATTTTCTTTTTTAGTGCGCGCCTGCATAACTAAACGGAGGTCTATGCCTAATCTTAGATCTGTAGGATAAGCAGTTTTGGCTGTGGTTTGATAATATGTGAGTCTCTCTGTATGTCAGTCTGTAAGACAGTCGGGCCTAGTGATTTATAGGTATAGATATAAAAATAATAAGCTCGATATAAAGCTCAAAACACTTAAAAATGTAGGAACCAACACTTTTGGAACCAATTCGTTAAATTTTTTTTTTTTTTTGTTTATATATTTGTCAGATTTGCACTATTGGCCAAAAGGTGTTTCCACAATTATTGTTTTTATATTTTGTTAGGTTTTTACAAGGGCTGTGCGTGTTATACGAATTCCCTAGAGAAAGTGAGTGCTGTCTTTGGACAAATTTTCCGCCACATGATGACACTCATTATCTCATCAATAAATGATACGTTCAGCCCGCTCGGTCCGGCTCACTCGTTCAAACGTTCTGAGCAACTCTATTCACGAACTCTGTTCACGGCATTCTTTAACCAACACTAGTTTTACAGAACATGAACTTCAAAGCAAAGCCAAGGTGTTTCTAATATATGAAATACTGTGATGAAAGGAATTTTCTACAGTGCTGGATACAACGCCTTAATCGAAACAATTCGTGTCGTATGATCTTTTTCTACATGCTTAAAGGGTCTTTTAAAAATCTTCGATTATGAATTCGCAAACCTAAAATCCCAATTTCTTAAACTAATCTGAAAAGATTTTAAAATAAGGAATTTGTTAACCCTCGGAAGTAGAAGGAAAACTCAAAAGGTTTTGGTTTTCTCCTAAGATAGGATTTAGATGTTTAGCCGTTTGTGGGGTAAGTAGAATTCTTGCCTCAGTTTGCAATTTCTTGATTCTTTTTCTGTAAAATGCCACAGAAGGGTTCTGGTACCAGTAAAATAAGCATATTCATTAGGGCGGGTCAATTTGTATGGAGCTAAAAAAACGTGGTAAGCGTATAGCAGATTCGGAATCTGCGATGAATTCTAAGAAAATTTCACGAAGAAACCCCATGTCTAAAATGAATTCCTAGCCCCCGCTGCGAAGCATGAAAATTTAAGGTTGCAGTATATTTTGGTATATTGAGGTTTGTACGGTTTTTTTTTTTAAATAATACATTTTGTAAAGATATTATATTTTATTCTGATTCATTTTTTTATATTATAATTTATAAATATTTTTGTTTTTAAATTAACCAACAAATTTTTTTAATTAAATTTTTTTTAATAAAAATAACGAAAACACTCCATACACTGATGAAGTGGAAACCAAAGGTCTATAACTTTTCGACAATAAAGATAACACAAATTATATGATATATTCAATATAATTTGGAAATTTAAGGTATTCAAAAAAGTGGGCGCTGCACGAAAGGGGGCGTTTTTTATCTATATAGAATAGCCAAAGCTGTATCGGAAGGTTCGTGTTTAGAGGATGTCGCCAACATGAAACAGGGAAAAATTGTTCATTCGCGCTGGTTGACAAAAGCAAGTAGAATTTTACGCCTTTATGTCGCTAGTAGTTTACCATCAAACAATTTAAAAAATTTGACTAATTTCATTATGAAAGTTTACATACCGCTTCGCAGCGGGGGCTAGGAATTCATTTTAGACATGGGGTTTCTTCGTGAAATTTTCTTAGAATTCATCGCAGATTCCGAATCTGCTATACGCTTATCGCATTAAAAAATTGACCCGCCCTAATATTCATGAATATTCTAGCTTTTTCCCCATGTCTTGGATTAACCCAAAACATGCGTCATATAATTAACCAGTAAATCAGTCAGCTTTATACAACTCCCTCTTGATCCACCCTGCCATTTCCTCTGATTATGAGTTACAAGTGTCACACAGTAGAAGCTCTCACATCATATCAGCCAAAGGCCTCAAGTTTAAGTGATTTTTGTTATTAGTCAACGTTGCCCGGTTGCCAAGTGACAATCATATTGTCATCTACGTAAAACATTTTCGAAAAAGTATTTTTTATTTGCATCAAATTTTGATTAGTTTATAATGAATTGCCAATTATTTCAAGACATTCTGCATCGTAAGTTCCACTGATAAGGGGTCACGCAACTGGTATGTAGTACCTATGTGCAGCTTGCAGCATGTGCTTTTCACTTATTTATGGTATCATTAAAACAAATGCGCCATTTTGTGAGACAAAGTGTTTACATAAACAACAGAAAGGTCGCATGCAACCCGGTTAGCCTTATTGGCATGCAAAGTTGTTGTGATTTGTATAGAAGTTAGAGCAAGAGGCATTGGATCAGCGGGGGGGCTACGAGGTGTGTGTGTGGTTGGACTTGGAGTGGAATGTCAAATAAATTAAGACAGTTTACAACAGCAATGGATTACCCTTCAAATTGGTTGAGGATTGTGTAATAGTTGGAATTGGATTGAATTGTGGCAAGGTTCAAGTTTGGTACGGAAAATTTAAATTCTTAACGCTTTCGACCCCGGATGGTGATTCCCTAGGTCAAAATATTTGATTTAATTACTAGGTGTTTGTCTTACTGATAAATTGGAAGTGGAGATAGTTTTAAGGGACTAGAACTTTGCTGAAAACTTTGCATAAATAACAGCAAATGTTATTACATTTTGGCCTGAGCTTAAAGTTAAGTACACTCAGAGAAAATACCAAGTCGATTGCTTGATATCAAGCAAAAATCTTCTTGGTTGTAAGCATAAAAAAAATATAGTTTTCAAGCATAGATCTTCTTGGATTTAAGTACAATATCCCTGATATGGGAAAAGGGGGGAGGAGAAGATACTACCACCGACCAACACCACACCACCTACATTTTTTTAACAATTTTAGGTTTAACTTACTTTACTGGGACTTGAACCTCGGAACTCCGAAGACTGAACACACTGATGACGGCATCTTAACCCACACGACTATTAGCCAATATGTGGCGCTAAACAATAGTTAAGAATGCATTTTGACGCTCAGACAGTTAGGGCCCTCGCACACAGACAGCGGAGCGGAGCAGAGCTAGCGAAGCTTACAAATTTTACATACGAAATGCATCGTTGAGCTAAGCTGTTTTTTGTGTTCTTTGCGTTTGATTTTCCAAAGCTGATATGCTACGATCCCTTTCGCTGTCTGTGTACGGAGGGCCTTACAAGGGCCGTGATCGAAAGGATTAGACATTTGCTTGCGAAACGTGGAAACAGTGGATCAAGTCCCCATAGGAGCATAGTTTTTCTTCACTGAGAGATAAATCAAGATTTTTCGTACTTAAACCAAGAATTTTCAGTTTCAAAACTTAAATAAGCCAGAAAATTCTTGATTTAAGTACGAAAAATCTTAATTTTTTTCTCAGTAAAGGAAAACTATGCCCCTATGGGGACTTGTTTCCCTGTTCCACTTGTTCAAAACTTCAATAAGCCAGAAAATTCTTGAATTAAGTGCAAAATTTCTTGATTCAAGAGCGTTTCGAAAGCCAGATAATTCTTGATTTAAGTACGGAACGGTGACCGTCTGTGGAATAGCGGTTAGTGTGCTAAACTGCTGGGCGGGAGGTCGTGGGTTCCCGCCTCTGAACATCTAATAATAAAAGTTTTTTTCTTTCTTTAGAAAAAAAGCTTTTACACATACGGTCACCATCACCAGCTATTGGCGCCAGCTGTGAAGTAACTAGCCATGAAAAAGCAAATTCTCAAACTTTGCCGTTCGGATTCGGCGTTAAACTGTAGGTCCCTTTCTCTTGTGCGAAAAATTTAAGGCACACACGCCAAGAGATTGTGAGAAGCTTGGAGGAGCTGTATAGCCAATTTTACATTTTACAAGTACGGAATTTCTTGATTCAAGAGCGTTTTCTAAAGCCACAAAATTCTTGATTTAAGTACGGAATTTCTGGACTCCAGGCGTTTCTAAAAATCCCTAAATTCTTGATTTCAATAACGTTTTAGATATGTTAAACACGATTCGGGATCTTATTCTTCTTCTTTCCTTCTTTCCGATTCCAGCTTCGGGTAAACTGTGTCCTTTAAGTTGTAAGTAGACATCGGACTTTAGGTATGTTTTTGTCCAAAAAATTCAAAATTTTAAAATTGGACTATTAATATTGATATTATTGTAGTAATTTTATCAAAGCTCTTCTTAAAGTATCACTTCAAATTCCGTTGCGAACGCCAAACATTCTAAACACAAGAAACAGGCACTGCTCAAAGGCGCCAACTGCAAATGTTTCGTAGTGTACTATTTAAAGCATAATTACGGCATCGTTGTATCGTTTCTCGGACGGTACGTGTCGTTTCGTTTTAAACGCAAAAGACAGTACCAAATTTTGTGAATGTGTTCAGTTCGCGTGCGGGCGTAAAAGTTTCAGTTAGGGACGCAAAGTGGAAAATGATTTTAGTCACGAACCTTACGATACAAATATTATGAAATTTCGATTAAACATTGCATCTGTCAGCATTTTGTACTTAGTTACAATCGAAAATAGTAAAACTGATGATCTCTATGAATGTTTACTAAATTGGGAGCATTTTGTTATCGTAATTAAATAATTTTTCCCCCAGAGTTAAATTGTTCACAGTTACATTGTTTGGACTCTCGCCGCCCGGCCTGTTATTTCTTTCAACACACAAGGCAATGCTTTTAAAAAAGCAGTTTCTTACGTAAATATAGATTTAACCTTCATGGAGGACCCTTGGCGAAAAATTGCTCTGATGATTTTCTGGCATTAAAGTTTGGTGCAATATTGCTATTTTTGCAATTTATTGATTCATCAATCACGGTAAAATGGTTCTGCCTCCCTTTTCCATTCTCTAAACCAGCGATGGTCACCGGAACCCCCCAGGGGACAAAAACACTTCGCTATCTACACGTACACGATCCGAACGCATGCCAAAGCTGAGGAGAAGAGAGCATAAAACCTTTCAGTTGCTGTCTAGCCTTTAATGCAGGGTTCCCCAAGAAGAGAGCGTGAAAATGTGACTGTGTCTATCTCTCTAAAATACAGTGAAGCATGACTTCGGCAAGCATTCGGTGTAAGTTGGCGAGAATGTTCGTGTCCCAGGGGCTATGGCTGGAAACTCTGCATTAATGCGGTCAGGTCGAATCAAATTCACGACGTTTTTATACCCGTTTCTCGTAGAGTAAAAAGGGTATACTAAAGTCGATATAGCCTTAACCGTCTAAACCGAATAGCTCCCACAATTTTAAAGATATCCATTTTCAATTTAAAACTTAAATTTTATATCTATCGTCAATTATCTATTTATCGCTGAAATTTTCATCGATTGGATAATAAATAGTCGAGTTAAAAAATGATGCATACTTTTCGGGATGTCCTTCCTCAGGAACCAAAACGCTTTTAAAAGAAACAATATCGAATTCGGTTAGCGCCGACATTAGTGTGGACAACGCTGCTCTAAACCCGTGTCCCGGCAAAACACAATGCTTATTTTGCCTTTGCATGTCGTCAGGCCCAGTCAGCCATAGCTACAAGAGAGTAGTCAGCGTTGTATAAATTGAACTGCCATGCCAAACTAACGGAGCGTCGAACTTTTGGTTGTGTAATCGGTGAACCCTGAAATGCAAGTAAAACGGCTGTAGTCTAGATAGAGCTCTCTTGTTTATCAACACAAGCACACTTTTCTGTCCTCTCTATTGGTCTGCACTGCTCTTAACTCGATCGTTCCATTTAGAGTGTAACAGACTTACTTAAGGGGACCTTTGGAATATCTCTTCTTTTGTTGGTACGCAAAAAAGCATTTACCGTACTAGACTGTGTACGTTTTTTGCTGTGTTAATTACTATCGAAAGGAACCCTGAATAAAAAGAGTATTTAGATATGCAGACGCCTATGACATATTCCAAAATAGGTTGAAATATGTTAGCATATGTATTTAAGTCGAAGATTTGTAACTATGCCAAATGAATGAGGATTTCAAATAATCTACTTTTCATAAAACACATTATTCTAATAGACTCTAATAAACTAAATGAATTTAATGTTTAATTTGTCCATTACACAGTGTTACAAAAAAATCTGCACATACTTTTCACGGGACCCAGTACATATTGTTGGGCCAGTTCAGTATAGCATTTCCTCATACTTGGTTTTCTCCTAACACCCCCAAAATCTGAAGTTTTGGCCCAAAAACCGCTTTTTGCTATTTTACCTCAGATCAATATATATAAATCGCGAATGAACCGTCCGATTGTTCAGAACTTTATCGATTCCGATAGCGACGAAAGGAATCTAGTTCAATTTAATTAATGGTTTGACTAATTTAACGCGATGGCTAAGAAATGCGGCTTACAAACTTCCAACTTTTTTGAGAAATTTGTACTTTGACCATCACTGGTTTAACTATTTTATTCTATGCAATTTTTCTTTGAATTTTGTTATTAAAGCCCATTTTTCTGTTGAACGGTTGTTGTCCCAATGAATTTGGACGCCGTTTGTCGAAGTTATGCGCGTTTCTGAGTACTCATCGACAATCTAATATTTTTTTAGTATGTCAACTTATTTATGTTTGCTTTAACATAAGTGCCCTAAAAAGTAAACTCAGTTTTGATTGGCGCCAGATTCAAATAACCTATTTAAATACACAAAAAGCAAATATATAGAAACTTCCATGTTTCACAATTTTTTGGACAAATATTAACGGTCGTGGAATACTGCTATCTAGCATAAAGATAAAGTGAGCTATAGTAAGAATGTAAGTGGCAATTATTATTTGTTAATGAACTAAAATTCGCTTATAAAAGGAGGAGCGCTCAATAAAAACAGAACGCACAGGCAGGCACGGTTAAGGCCTTTGAAAAGCTGATTGCTCTCATGGCGCAAGCCTTGGCCATCGGCGTAAATAGCGAATTGCGTCCCAGGCCCTGTGGATCTGGTCTAATGCAGAGAATTGGGGTTCTATATGAAAATAAAACCGTTTAATACCTAAGAAATGACTATTCAAGCCCACAAATAAGGCCCAATGATAACTGCATAACCATGATTGTAATAATACAGAACCGCGAAAAATACCATGGATGATCAATGATGAAGAATATAAAAACAACTATAGCAGGATGGACGAACCATTAAATCCCAAACAAGAACCAAAGAGGACCACGCCAAGTTAAAATGAGAAGAAAGTGACATAATCTTGCACAACAGGAGTAATGCATAGCCCGCTTGGGCATCGACCCGTAATTCTGTCTATAAATCAATGCGCAATAAAATACTCGGTGGACTCAGTGCATAATAAATTGCCTCCTTTTGAGGCGAGGATCTGCACAAGCTGACGTCGGAACAAGTGTAATTAGCTCTCTTTGAAGAGATTTAAAAACAAATGAGTCCAAGCGTGTCGACGTCAGCCCGGCATAAGCAGACAGCGCAATTAAGTGCAATGTGGGCGACTTTGACTCGCTTATATGGTTGGGGTTTAGAGGTCCAGATTGTCGATGTGTACTCAGAAAAACGCGCATAACTTCGACAACCGGTATCCAAATTCATTGGGACAACAACACTTCAACGAAGAATTAAATGGGCTTTTACATATAATAAAATTTAAGAAAAAATTGCATAGAGTAAAATAATTAAACCAGTGATGGTCAAATTAAAAAATTCCCCAAAAAATTGAAAAAATGCCAAATCTGTAAGGCGATTTCTCAGCCATCAGCGTTAAATTAGTCAAACCATTGATTAAATTGTTTTAGATTTCTCTTGTCGCTATCGGAATTGAGAAAGTTATGAACAATCGGACGGTTTATTCGCGAGTTATATCGATTGATTTGGGTAAAATAGCAAAAATCGGTTTTTGGGCCATAATTTCAGATTTTGGGTTTTAAGAAAAAACCAAGTATGAGAAAATGCTATAGTCGACCTGTTCTACAGCGTGTGCCATTTTTGGCCCAAATTTGAGATTTTTTGACTAATTTTTAATTTTTGAGGAATTAAGAAAATTTTTTTATAAAAACCATGCCACATACTCTGGCTATCAGTTAAAAAAACTGCCCCTTACACACAGATTTTTTTCTACAAATTTATAGTGTAGATTTGTTTGCCATTAGAAATTATTTTGGACCACCTTTAAAAAATATGATTTTAACTTAACTCAACAAATCGCTCTAGACTCAAAATCATAAGTCAATTATTCAGATAAAATGGTTTAAAACCGGCTGTAACGTTTGCATTCAGAATGGGCATTTTGAAGTTCTAGGCAAATCGGGGCAAACTTTCATAGACCCCTGACTTCTCTGAACAACAATAATGAAAACTATTTCCCCCGTAGGTAAATCCAACAAGTGGTTGCTCTACCAAGTAGAATTGCATGCGCCGAATGGCATTGCGCAACAACTCAAATTTTGTGATCGTGTTTGAGCTGTCAACTTTTGCATAAATTCTTCGTCTTTAACCTGGTGTGGGGTGTTTCGCAAATCAACGACTACAACAAACACAAAAGTGAGTCATTTACAGCTTTAGCATAATCATTTAACTCGTTTGACTGTGTGCGTGCGCCCAACATAAGCCGACTGCAAAACGAAAGACTTCAATTTCAATGCAAGGCAACAAACTCGTTTCCGAAAGCCAACGCCACCGCCAATTTACTTGATTCGATTCAATCAACAGACAAAAGCTTTTGATCGCAATGCAAATGCACAAAAGCTCAATGTTCAATGCTCAATGCTCGAATGCACCACCCCAAATCGAAGCTCACTCTCGCTTTTGCCTCACACACACACACGGGCGTGCGCTCACCTGATTACCTCCCGTCCGTCGTACCTGTTTATCTGGTTTTTTTGTCGCAATTTTTCAAACCGAGCTTCAGGTGAAGCGGGAGCTTTTGCCCGACGCCGCCGTCGTCTAAACATCTTTTGAACGTCTTTTGACTTGAGTTTTCAGTTTCTCAGCGGCTTTGCTAGCGTTCAAGTCGTTGACAGTCACCCGGTGGCGGCGTAAAAAAAAAAAAAAAGAAGTAAAAAGATTCTTGAAGTTACATACACTACCAGGAGTCCAACTCTGTTAAAGCCGAGTCGTGCGTGTGTGTGTGTGTGTGTGTGTGTGTGTGAGTGAGTGACTATTTTGAAATGCCTGCGGTTTAGCCATTTGTGGTTCATTCGTCTCTTACAACAACAACAACAAGACCAAAACCAAAACCTGGCAACAAGTGTAGTCGCATTCCAGCTTTTGTTTGCAGTAAAAGTTGGGAGCTGGGTATCCGACTGATATGACCATTCCTGCCTGTCGCAAGACCTTAACTTGCTTAGTCAGCCAAATGAAACCATTTTTTTTTTTTTGGTTTTGCTTTTTCTGATTTTTAACTGCGCTCAAAAGCGGAAAATCATTGAATTATGCTTAAGGTTGGCTCTGGCTCTGGCTCAGGCTCCAAAAGCGCAGCGGTTGGCTATGGGGCTATGGCTGCTGGCTGTGGATACGTGCATACTTAGTTTTTGATGATTACTTATGTGGAAAAAGTGAAATTTTGCTTGTGCAGTCGATGGTTGTTTTGTTGCCAACGAAGCAGCGGCTCAAAACGAAATCAAAGCTAAACATCCAAATCAAACTGAGGCCCCGAAGCTCGCCAGAGAGCTGAGCAAAAGTGACCACATAACCAACCGACCGGGCGACAATTGGTGGGCTTTGTCTTTAGTCGCCTGGTTGACACATTTCACTTAATTACCACAAAAACTGACCTACTGTCCCCTCGCCGCCGCAAGTCCAAGATGAGCCACATGTCTGTCACGCCATTGACTGCTTTTTGGCTCGGTAGAAAACCTTACAAAAAAACATTCAAAAACGTTTTTAAATCATTTTATTTTCGTATTATCAAATGCAACCGCCACGAACAAAAGGCAAGGCAGTCGACGACGCCGCTTCGCTCACTTTTTGGCCCGGCCAGTGTCACATCAACATCAACATCAGCGTTGAAATTGGGTCAGGGTAATTGCTTACACTAAGTAGCTGCTGCGGCTGGCTGTATTTATGTCTGTATTTATTTGTGCAACATTTAAACGCAGTGAAATTATGCTTCCACCATTCTCACACATGGCCACCGACTCACCGAAGACGCCGACGTGTGTTTAGAAAGTAAATTTCTATTGAAGTTGGATTCTGTCTAAAGCGAAAAGCGTTTCAAGTCATGTTTTTGTTGGCGATTTCACGAAATCAACAGCCACCAATCCATCCACAATGAACAACTGCTGCTAATTGAACAGCGGCAACAGCTAAAAACCCGATTACATCAGTATCAAATTTCTGCGGAATTCGAAAACTGCTGCTCATTTGTTATGGCATCAACAAACACGTCTGTTTTGGTTTCTTTTTCATGAGGGAGTCTAGAATTTCGTGACAGAATGTAGCATACCCAGCGGCGTCCATGGGCTATTGGAGATGTTTCACAAACAAAGAGATGACTTGAATATCAAATGGAACAGTTGCCATAAACATTCTCCAGTTAGGCATAAATATTTAAACAAATTGGAGCTGGGTTAGTTAGCTCTTATCACAGAAATGCCGAACAAATTTTGAGAATTAAAGAAAACATGGACAAGTCGTGGTGGACGGTGGTTCCGAATTCTCTAGAGCCTGAAATTTCAAATGATTAAACAACTTCATGCCTCAATAACTGCAAGGTAGCTTAACCGGAAGTGGGGCTAGAAATCATTGAACCCCTGGGCTGAAAAGATACAAAAACCACGTCCAACCAAACTTTGTTTACATTTCTGATAGAAGTTAGATGAGGTACCTGGAAATCGTCAGCTCGACTATAACCTATTGCAACTTTGAATCATCCAATTGCTAACAAGGCCAACTCAAAATCTGAAAGCTGCCCAACATGAGTTGGGCCTAAGATATTTAAAGTAGGCAGCATGATGTATCATTCCCAAAATCATGTTACAAGCCCCTGAAATTCTAAAAGAGATTAGCGCACTACATGCAGCTCCAAAGAAGAGACTGTAGACTGCTTAAAGGCATATTAACTGGTCACTGCAGGATCCTGTTAGGAACCTGAAAAAGTAGAAACTCTGAAACACCTCATCGCTAGCTGCTCAGCGATCGCTACGGCAAGCTTCACATCTCTGGAGGAGGCGGCCAAGATCCCACCCAAACAACTATTGGCATTTGCCAAAACGTCAAAAATTCCTCTTAGATTACTAACAAAAATGGTACCTAAAAATCACCCGGCCTCACTAAGGACCATAAGGTCTAATTGGGTCAGCCGGAACTACCTACCTACATACCTTGTTTTTGAGAAGTTTTAAATAAATAAAAACAGGTGTGGGTACTAAGCAGGAAAGGAAGGGATTTTTCCTGGGATCAAATCAATATCAATATATCGAGCTATAATTAATCTCAAACATGCTTAAAATGATCCTGCTATTGGGATATAGCTTTAATCAATCTTTATCGGGGGTGTCACAGAAATCTCTAGAGATTTTGACCTCGGTTGGTTTGCAAATCGCTCGAAAAATCCGTCGGTGTCCCAGAACTTCAAGAGATTTCATTTTGTTATTTGAAAATCTAGTTAGAACAGAAACTGTTCCAATTAAAGTTCCATCGCTAAATAGAAAGTTGCATCTCTCGCAAAAAAATTTCCCTAATTTTAGTTATTTGTAAGTTTGATGTTCAACTGAAATTTTTTGATTGTGATAAATGTTTTATGCTGCATTTTTTAAATTATAGTTCAAATTTAATTCATATTAAATCATATCTATGGCGCCAAACATGAGGTAAAACTTGCCAGCCCTTAATGCGCTTGCTGCCAACCAGATGGCGCCACAATCGCTAAACGGCGCCACTGATGTGGTTAGTTTAGATTAACATGAAAGACTGTGATTGTTTTTCCTAATAGTTATTGAAACGCAAATTTCAATGTTTAAACTAATTAAATAATTTATTCGTTTGATGCAATCTATCCTAGAAAATAATGTTGCTTACATTTCCAAAATTTATTTTGCTTGTCAAAATTGTTTGGGTGGTGAATTTTGCTAAATCTCCTAACAAAACACGAGAGATTTGAAACCAACCGAAAGAGATTACTGGGATAACTGTAATCTTTTGAGGATTACAAATAGTCGCCTCAATTCAATATTTTTCTGATCCGGTCTAGAATATTCGAGATTATCCTGTTTTTATTACCGTTTGGGATTAATTTAAGCCGATGGATTTTTTTTTTTGTGAACTTCGGTTCGAACTCTTTAAATCACTTTAAAAAAATAGCAAATTTGATGGAGTATGTAAACATAGCAAAGTAATAAGCGTTCGTCCTCTTCACGACTACCAAAAGTCCTCTTTGATGGTATTGTGAATCAACTATAGAACTTGAACTCGTACTCAATAATCAGTTTTAACGCAAGTCTTTTTATGTCTTTCTATTCAATAATTTACAATTATTTTCAAAGCTGCTAACCTCTAAAGTTCTGCAGAAGGTTCGGTCTATCGTGAAGTACAAGCTTTGGTTAAAAAAAAGGTTTGTTTGAACGTTTGTTCCTCACATCTGAGTTCTTTGAAACATTTTTGCCTGTATTTTCTCGGCTTTTCATTTTACAGAAGAGATCACATTTCACTTATTAAATTATTTGAAATGTGTATCAACAGTTATTGACTATAATCAAATGGACCTCTAATATTAATGCTATCAATCATACGTCCCCATCCAAAAGTCCCCAAAGAAAAGAGTTTACTGAGCGCTTTGGCTCAAAAGTTTTTGAAAAAAACTCATACGCAGTGGTGGCCGGATGTGGCCCAGCAGTTAGTGTGCTGGACTGCTGTGCGGTAGGTCGTCGACCGCCCGGACATCAACAAAAAGTTTTTTTCCTTAACCTTAGTTCGCGCACATAGGGCCTGGTCAGAACCCAGACATTTACATGCATTTGTATGGGAATTAGTGATGCAACATTCAAATTGGTTAAGCGGTTCTTAAGACAAACGATTTTTTTCATTTCCATTCTTCATCCGTTCTCTTAGCTCTACTCCAATGGCGACTAGGAGACTAAAAATTTAGGAGAGTGAGTTTCTCATTGATGGTTATCACATATTTTAATTTTATGTTGATACGAGCGGGGGCATTATTTAATGAACCTTTGTATTTAATGCACGTGTCCTATGAAGTAATTTTTTCCTTTAAACTTAAACTTGAAATTACATTTTTATTAATTTATATGGGTTTTGGTGACCTGTTTTTTGTCAAATTTTTTGTATCTGGCTGTCTTGAGGTCGGTGGAGAGTTACAATTCAATGTAATCAACACACGGTTTCCCTATTGAAAATAAAGCAAAACAAAAAAAATACCCTGTGTATTTACAAAAACCCGTGACTCTGCTATGGAGGATCATTGGGCAGATTGTACAGCCACCTTGCAGAGTTCATAAGTAAAAAGAACATTGAATTACATCAAATTAGTGAAGCAAAAGCAACACGTTCATAAACCATTGCAGAATATCAGGCTGTGAAGTGGATAAATTGAAATCCCCAAACGGAGCCGACTTCTTAGACTCTCTGACTTCAGTGGTCGTTTGAATGTGAATATGCAATACAAAAATCCGCTGACGAGAAGATGTGGTTATCTTCGAAAACAAACATTGGTTGGTACAGGGTATATAACATTCGCACTTAACTTATTTCTAAGTTCCTTCATTCCTTTAAGTGTAACATGACTTCCTCACTGAAGCACATTTTCAAAAAAGTTATCGTCATCACTGAAAATGCAATTTCCTGTCCTCATTGGCAGCTTCAGCATTTGCATAAAGGAAACATCTGCTCTTTGTTTACAATTTACAAACTGACTGGCAGAAAAGCAAACAAAAAATTAAACTTAATGAAATGAATATGAAGTTTTTTAGCTGCTGGATACATAACACACATCTAATGTGGGTAAGGGTTTAAAGTTCATCCACGTCACATTCTTCTCTGTAATTGTTAGCAATATTGCGGACGTGTTCAGATCAGAGGTCCAACAGATGGCTTGTAGCCTCTTCAGTTAAATTGCAACTATATTGGGGAGTCTCTACTTTCTGCAATTTATATTGAAATTATTGATAAATGAATTCAAAGAATAAATTTATTTCAAATTCGAGACTTCTGCCATTCTGGCGCGATGACCACTTTGTTAATTTTCGAAAAAATGATCAACTAACGAACAATCGAAAGGCTAACGAGTAATGCAAGTTCACATTTCTGCCACCTCAAGTGCCCATTTCAAATTGTGTAGAAGAAAATGCGAAAATACAAAATGCAGTTGTAGTAAGGATAGCACATAAATAACGATGCTGCCTTAAAACAGACGGTGTGAGTTTCTCAGCGACTCACATTAGCAATCAGACAAGTGTAAATACAGCTTTAGAAATTAACTTCTGGCTAAAGTTTAAGCACTATTTTCAGTTGTAGTTACTTAGCCACAACTAGAGAAAACAGCTGGCAGTTTTATAAGTTAAGTGCTTGATTGCTTGTCTTCTAAATCCACATTTAGTGAAAAACAGCGATTAGTAACGGCTAGACTCTGTGTTCGGACGTTCTTAGAACATCCCAAAGTGTCTAATCTCAGTTTCTTTGTACTGTTTTCAATTCGATCTTCCTGTATCGCTTGTACACAATTCGATATTCAAATAGTAGTGGCAAGTGTGCTTCTTTATGTGTTTTGCCAATTTATAGCCAAAGTTTATGGCATTGGCCAGAAAAAAGTCTGTTTATAATGTTAATTGAAAAATATTTATTACTCAACTCCGTCGTCATACACCAAAAAGTTCTTGGCAATCAGGGCAGGTGTTTGTTTAATATAATCGAAACTTTATGGCAATCTATTGACTTTGATCAAGCACTTTGTATGCCAACTTTACCCCTTGAGATCTATTTCCATTTCCCCAAACAAGCCCATTCAATTGCGGTTGCCTTTAATGGACCATGAACCATGTTGCTGTTTTTTGTGTGTTTTGAAAATTTGCAGCAATTAGTTTCGTATGTATTTAGTTGATTTATGGGTAAGCAGAATGTCATCCGTCGACCGAAACCCAAATAATTATTAGTTAATTAGTATTCAATAAGCATAGGCATCATCAGTCCAAGCGCACAATGGGCTGACAGGTGGATTTTAGTTGGCTTTGATTTTGTTTCGGATTTTGGATTTTGCCAAGCTTGGCTTTCAGTTCGCCGCGAGACGAGCAAGCGAGGCGACGACCTTCAGAGCGCACACTAAACCCCAAACAAATAGAAATAAAACCTCAAAGTGTGTGTGCAAAGTACAAAGTTTGATATTTAGAATTAAGGCAGATTTAGTTGATGGCTGGCATTTCCGCAACAAGAGAACTATGCGTCGACGTGCCCATAAGGCAAACAAGCAGTTGCGACTGCACACCCAACGCCAACTCCACATCTTATCGCGGGCATTGCGAAAATCGGTCGTTTATATGCAATCGATCGGTTGGCTTGTTTGGAGGCCATTAAAGTCTAAGTTTTCTATTGCTTCGTGCCGGGCCTGCAAATGGCCAAAATCACATTTGGCTTATTAATTATGGAGCCTGCCTGCAATTGTCAATCATAAACAGGCACACGGGGCCAAAAAATCTTATAACAACTTAAAAATAAGCAACCCTGGCCCCGGTCAAGGTTTACAGCACAAAAATATGTATGAGGTTGTGCGCAGTTATTGGCAAGCGTTTCGGCCGGAGCCTGGCCATTAAACCAGCTTAATTGCCGTAAGTGGATGCCCTTTGTCAGCTGTGGCGGCTGCTGCAAGAAGCTGACTTGACTAATTACAACTTGTTGCTGACACGAAGGTTGGGTTCTGCCGGGAAACAAACCACAACAAAACGATCAAAAGAAGAGAGTCCGATAAATCAGCTAAACGACAACTCAACTGAAGTAAAAACAAAAACGAAAACGAAAAATAAAGCAAAAAAAAAAGAATACAGCTCAAGGCCAACACGCCCAGAAATGTGGCCGTTGCCTCTTCATCTTGTGTTGCTTTGCCTCAACAAGTTCATAAAAACATAAATACAAAATAAATGCTTCAGCCGAGACCAGGAGGAACCCAAGTCAATGTCGTTTAGAATTTTCCACTGAATGATTGTTGTTGTTTTGATTGTTGTGAATATGCATTCCTGTTTTCGCATATTATAACAATAGATTAACGAATTAACCGGTATAACAGCTTGTCTGAACTGAACAACATTTTAAAAGATGATATTTACCTGGTTTTTTTATTTCTTCTTTTTCTCGTTCTCGCCATTTTAGTTCACTAGCTCAGCATGAACGGACCCAAACACAAACTATGCTCTAAGCTATCCTCCACGTATCTGAGAAAATGGTGTAAGTATGGATGGAAGAGAGGCGACAATTGGTGTTAAGTTGTGAACAATTTCTGCCACCTGGTCCAGAGACCTTAACCAGATCAAATTAAATTTATTCAGTTTTTTTAATATACCCAAAAATTCGTTGCTTCAGTGAAATTTTAAGTGTTTCGTAAAAAAAATCAAAACAAAATGAAACCGAAACCGGGAACGGGTCTTTAAAACCCATTATTATTATTAAAGCAAAAAGATTTAATACCTCGCGCGTAACAAGCCTTGATCGTACTGCGCATTTTACGACAACGTCCATATAAGAAAAGATCCAAAACATGCTACCGTAACAATTTCGGTTCGGAGTTTTTATTTAATCTTCAGTTTAATTGCTTAAATCAACTTAACCATAAGTTCAATGCAATAATTCAGAACTTAAAGAAACGAACTTCTTGCCATGATTTGAAATCAAAGTTAATTCATTACCAAGACGAACTGAAGAGCGATTTTGTCTTTCGATCACATTTAACGAATTCGTATATGGTAAATGTGGTTTTTGTGTTGATTAAGTAAATATATTGAAGACATTTGATGTTAAGACCGTCGAGTTCAAAATTTTATAAGAAAATAGTGTTCTATTCAAAGTGAATCAACTCACTTAAATTGCTCAAATGCTTATTGATTTGTTCATTGGTTCAGTTACTCCTTAGTTAGTGCTGGGTTCATGAGGGAGTGTACAAAAATGAGCTGTTCACTAAGCTGAACAAGTAAACATACGGACATTTGCACCAAGCACAATAAAAAATTAAAAATACTCTTACGGCACATAGGCACTTGGGGAAAAGTGTAAGCATTTAAACAACAATTTACTCTGAACAAATTGTGCAAGCTTGCTCGACCCAGACCCTGACTACGAAAAGTCGGGCACTTGTGCCCAAACAGGTGCCCATATTTTGTTTAAAATAACTGATATAATTCGCTTGCTCTCCATTCCAGAAGAATATCTTTAATGCTTTTAGTTAAAATTTTGTATTTATTTGTATTTGCTCAAAATACTAGTCAGGTAAACCTGCCCAAGTGCCTATGTGCTCAACAAAATATCATATATTCAAATAAAACAATTAAAATGAACTTAAGTAAGCGAATGGAATGGTCAAGTATCAAATCATATTTTATTTTGCAATAAAAAAAAAAGGAAATTTATCAAATAAATTCTAACACACAGTAAAACTATTTAATAGCGTTTTCAAATTAGTCGCACTAAATGGTTTTGACAGATTTAGCTGAGTTTTGCTTTTATATTGATGGCCATAAACACCACTTCCGTTTTTTGGTCGCGTGCGAATCGCTTTTTGATTGACAATATCTTGGAACCAGCACTAGGTCTGCTCTCTACTTTACCTCTAAATAAAGTGCTTCGAGAGCGCTATAAGTTAAAGTAACTGAAGAAATATAAATATTTTAAATAAATTCGACCTCATTTAAATATTTCGACATCATTGAAATACTCGTATTCTTCGTCAATTGTTCTTTGTTGTTCAGTGAGTCTTGTTCAGACACTCTTGTTTAGTCTATCTTGCTCAGTGACTTAATCGGTTACTATTCAGTCACTTTTGATCAGTCATTCGTTCAGTGACTCTTAACTCAGTTTAGTTGGGCCGGCTTCCCATGACACATGATATAGACGATCATGTAGTCCTACTTTTTTATGTTGTCAATAGCTTATCATATTCATAGAAGAATAAAGATAAAATGCAGGCATTCTGGATTTTAACATAGAAGCACACTTTGAAACGCCTCTCTTATACCCTTGCAAAGGGTATTATAATTTTGCCCAGAAGTTTGCAACGCATAGAAATATGCATTTCCGACCTTATAAACTATATATATTCTTGATCAGGACGACGAGCTGAGTCGATTTAGCTTCCGTCTGTCTGCCTGTCCGGTTGTCTGTCAAAATACTCTCAGTTTTAAAGCTATCGAGCTGAAACTTTGCACAGAGTCTTCTTTTTACTGCACACTGCAAATATGTCGGAACCGACCGGATCGGATGACTATATCTTATAGATGCCATAAGAACTATCGGTCGAAAATGGGTTTTAGTGAGAAGAACTTTTTTGTTTTCAATGTTAACGTCTCCCATCTCAGCGTTCATTAATATTAGATGCTTTCACACAGATTTGAAAGTTTTGGTCAAAATCGGATGACTATATCTTATAGCTGATTTGAATTTAGAAAAATTTTTGATTTTATAGCTGCCGTTCTGAAACTCTAATATATTAAAACATTTGCAAGGGTATTAAAACTTCAGCCCAGACGAACTTATCTTGGTCTTCTCGTTTTTCGAGTGAAGTTAACTCCATCCTGACAAAGAGAACATTCATTGTGACCACTCAAAATTTTTGTCGACATAGGAAAACAAGTTGGTTAGAGGGAGACGGACATAGTCACCAAAATTATTTAAAGAATCGAAAAATGACAGCTGAGTAATATCTGAGTGAAATGTTGACGACTCATCAAAGTGTGCTTCTATGTTAGATTTTCTTTGGCCTAAATCTCAGTAACTGTTCAGATATTATTTGTTCGTTCTCAATGTGTGGTCAACCTCTTTTAAGCAACATGTTAGTGTGACAGTACTACCAAATGAGGTGGCTAACAAATAGTCAAAATGGGACCAGCAACAAAGGATAGTAATTAGTTAGAAAGGTCGGTAATCGTCGCCATGTCTTGCAGCTAGTTGACGAGCAAGTAAACAACTGAGCAACTGTGCAGTTTCAGTGAGTTGACTCAGTTAAACCATCATTCGATTTAATTGTAATCCTTTGTTGACACTGCAGCATTTTGACTATTTCTTAGCCAACTCAGTGAAATGTGTCTAAATTTCAGAGCAGCAAATTGCTGAACGCTGAGTTGCCTTACAATCACAGCATACAGAACAACTGAAAATAGAGTAACTGGCTAAGAACAACAGTAACTGAGTAGAGAATAACTTAACGGAGTCAACGAACATCTAATATCTAGACAGTCCGTTTGCTCAGTCCCTCTTCTCAGGTTCGATATTTAACCTAAATCCACGACGCAATAGATATTACAACAAACACGCGCTGCATCGCGCTGATCGAAAGCAAATGACAAAAATTAGAATGTTGTTGTACCCTTTTCGTTATTATTGCTGTCCACCGCTGGTCTAGATATTAGATGGTCGTTGGTCGCGCCTACTGATCTGTTTGAGCAAACACCACTGATCTGTTTGAATGTAAGTAACAGTTAGTGAAGCGCTTTTCAAAGAGCGAGAGCGTACGTGTTGTTTCAACCACAGATCAGAGAAGTATAGACTAGTCCTTCTTCGCGGTCAGCTGCACTGCTATTGCGCTCAGGTTCCATCCTCGCCCTGTCCTGCTCTGTCGCAGTTGCATTTTGTTTGCGCCATAGCATGGCCTTGGCTAATGGGTGGGAGTGAAACACGGTTCGAGTTTGAGACGAAGACGGTTGCCATCTGAATCTGAACTTCGTTCGACCGAGCAAACGGACTGTCTAGATATTAGATGGTCATTGACTGAGGGAAAAATCACTAAACAATGAGTCAATGAACAATAAGTCATTGAATTAGGGTAACTGAACAAAAAAGACCAATTGAAAAAGAACATTTTGACATGTTTACATAATTATCGTTCGCTCACTCATGGAGAAACCCAACACAATGTGAAAATATAAGGAAGTATATATTGAATACTACTTTGTTTTTAAGTTTATAGTTCAACAAAGTTCTGCTAAAATTTACAAATATTGAGCCATAAAAGACAATAAGCTACCTCTTGTAGCTAGCAAAGGAAGAATGTGAAGTAGAAAAACATATTGCAAAGAAGGCAAAGGTTACGAAATGGTGTATCTAGTCTGTAGACTTATAAGTTTAGGAACGAAATTTAAAGAATGTATTGGGCTTAACAAAGCACTTGACTCAATCTCACCAGGAACTTATAAAGAAAAATCACGCTTAATCACGATTAATCGAAATCTATGCTCTTACGAAGGAAGATCTCTGTTTGGATCTCAGTTTAAGTCTCAAAGGGGGAAAATCAGAAATTGTTTCTGAACTGTTTCGAGTTGGTCTTGATATGCTTCGTAGTGCGGAAACCATACACTAGATTGTATGGAAGAATTGGGCTTAGACCCACAAACAACTGTTGGTTTCAACTAAATTGGTCCAACGAAAAATACAAAACACAACTGTTGAATTTGTATCTTCTATACTATAAATTTGTAGAAAAAAATTGTGTGTGTAAAGGGCTAACTCCGCAAATGCATGCGGTTTTTTTAATGATAGCCAGAGTATGTAGCATGGTTTTTGCTTTTCTATAAATAGGTTCCTCAAAAATTAGTCAAAAATGTGCCTATTTCATTTCATTTTGTGTCATTCTGTAGAACGAAACATTTTATGATAGACATATTAAACATTAAATTCATTTAGTAAGCAACAGCGAAGGGCGGGGTCTACTAGTAAATTGTATATATAATACATATTGAAGAGATCTGGTAAAAAAAATATCGAAAGAGTCTGCTAAATGTTAAATAATTCAAATATCCATATTCATCAAAACTAGAGTATACAAATTCTTAAAAATACGTAAATAAATTGTAATCTAAACAACGAAGAACCGCATTCTTTCAATTGAGAAATAAACAAATTAGTTTCCATCACCATTTCCGTATTGAATAACCATTATAAGTGCCTGATTCTACCCATCAGAGGCATATTAACTAAACTCCCTAGTGACTGTTTTTCTTGTTTAATTGCCAGTGACTGGTTAAACTGGAATTTCGAATTAGAAATTCTAATTGATTGCATTGCAAGTGCATAAGTTCGTAGGAAACCTTTGTTTTTTGTTCTGAAACTAATTCCAACTGGCATTGCGTTAATCTGCCAAGGTTGTTGCATAAAAGTTTCACTCCAAAGAGTCAGCAGAGTGGAGAATTTGTGATGATTCAGTTATTTAATGATTACGTGCTTTACTTTTTTTTTTATTAATTTCAAGTTCAGTGCAGCAAGTGCATAGTTCAGGGGTTTATTAAACAAATTGTGGTAGATGTACTAAGTCCCAGCGGCTAGACCTGTACATGATTTTCCAGTTTTCGATTGGCAGCACTTATAAATTTAATTAATATGATTATTTAATCAGATAATAAATGGCTACCTGATGGTATAATTATCATTTAATTTTTCGATCAATAGTTTGACCCAAAGGGTGAAGGGTTTCGCGGACAGTTTAAAGACTGTTTTGATTCATTCTATTTATATGCCTTGATCTCATATCTCTCGTTGAGGAATTTTCATCTATTAGTGCCGTCTGATTGACCACTTTGCGGTTCAGCCGAACGTTAAATCAAATATTTATTTTCGACACCTCAATACCTCAACGTTGTACCCAACGTGATGTGCCTGTAAATGCCGGATGAGTCATACCCATCCACAGAGTACACAATAGGGGGGGAGCCATAATTTATGCACAGGTTGAACAATCGCTTAAATGCATTTCCAATTTGATATTTTCCAGGGATTACAATTGCCATTGGGGCCATTTTGATAATTGGCGGCATTGTTGTGGCCTGTGAATTCTCAGTGCTGGTCAATGCGATTGTCGACCGCATGGTCGCCCTGCGTCCCGGCGCCAAAACCTTTGGATGGTGGGCCAAGCCACCGGTGGAGCCCCGCATCAGTCTGTATGTTTATAATGTGACAAATGCAGATGATTTCTTGAGTAATGGATCCAAGGCCATTGTGGATGAAGTTGGTCCCTATGTGTACTCGTAAGTGTGCCGCCTTGAACTTGAACTGGAATTCGTTGATCATCGTCTTCTTCGTCTTTGCAGAGAGACCTGGGAAAAGGTGAACCTGGTGGAGAATGACAATGGCACACTCAGCTACAATCTGCGCAAGATTTACACGTTCCGCGAAGATCTGTCGGTGGGGCCCGAAGATGATGTGGTTATTGTTCCCAACATTCCCATGCTGAGCGCCACCTCACAGAGCAAGCATGCAGCCAGGTAGGAGTCACAAAAGAGACCTTGAACCTCATCTACAACTTACTCTTTCACAGGTTTCTTCGTCTGGCCATGGCCAGCATTATGGACATCCTAAAGATCAAGCCATTTGTACAGGTCTCAGTGGGTCAACTGCTTTGGGGCTATGAGGATCCTCTGCTCAAACTGGCCAAGGATGTGGTGCCCAAAGAACAGAAATTACCCTATGAGGAGTTTGGTTTGCTGTACGGCAAGAATGGCACCTCCTCGGATCGGGTTACTGTGCACTCGGGCGTGGATGACATCAACATGTATGGCATAATTGACAAGTATAATGGACGTACTCACTTACCACACTGGACGACGGATGAGTGCAACCGCCTGAATGGCACCGATGGCTCCATTTTCCCGCCCCACATCGAGCAAGATCGTGTGTTGTATGTGTACGACAAGGATCTGTGCCGATTGCTGCCTTTGGTGTTTGAAAAGGAGGTGACCACCAGCAATGAAGTGCCCGGATATCGTTTTACTCCTCCTGAGTGGGTGTTTGCCGATGTGGATCGTCATCCGGATAACATGTGCTTCTGTCCCGCTGGCCAACCCTCGTGCTCACCCAATGGACTGTTCAATGTGTCGCTGTGTCAATATGGTGAGTGGAGCTGAAAAGCAAAGAATCTTCATCAGTTAACCGTACATTTTCCCCACAGATTCTCCCGTTATGCTAAGTTTCCCGCATTTCTATTTGGCCGATGAAAGTTTGAGGACACAGGTGGAGGGCATTTCACCGCCGGAGAAGGAAAAACATCAGTTCTTCTTTGATGTTCAACCCGTAAGTGGCTTCTCTTAAACCCTTTTCTAAAATTCTTACCCCTTTCCTTGTAATCTTCCAGACAATGGGCACTACCCTGCGCGTGCGTGCCCGTGTTCAAATTAATCTGGCTGTTAGCCAGGTGTTTGACATCAAACAGGTGGCCAATTTCCCCGACATTATCTTCCCCATTTTGTGGTTCGAGGAGGGCATCGATATGCTGCCCGAAGAGGTCACGGACCTGATGCGCTTTGCCGAGCACGTTCCGCCCAAGATCCGTGTGGGCCTCATTGTGGCCCTGTGCGCCCTGGGCGTGGCCTTGCTGCTCCTCTCCACCTTCTGTCTCATCCGCAACTCGCACAGGCAGAGCACCTTGCATCTGGAGGGCTCCAACTATCTGGCCACCGCTCAGGTGGACATGAACAAGAAACAGAACAAGGACACTCAGCCGCCTGGCAGATACTGAGGAGTTAGTCGTTAAGGTTTAGCTAGGGAACGAGCGCACGCGTGTGTGAGTAGTCTAGAACAAATGGAGCTGGGAAGACTTGTATGTATTTTGTATTTTATTTTGTATTTGTATGTAGGACACGTCGCTGTAAGTAATCGTTATTAAAATTTGATGTGTAGTCCTTAGTCCTTGCGTAGGCAATGGTCGTGATCGCTTTAGGGCTGCTCAAACTGTTGAGGGTCCCAAATTGCAAGTCAAGCCAAGTTGTGCACAAACCCAAAAAGTCACAAAGAAACGCCAATTTCTCAACCAACAATGTTCCGTCCCCCATATAAATGTGCTTCATTAGACCAAAAGTGCTGGACAACTTGCACATCAATCAATCAATCAATAATTAACTCTCCATGTATAAATAATGTACCATATATGTGAATTAATAATGTGTACAATAAACTACGCTATTATTTTAATTAGGAATCGGAATCTTTTGCTCAGTTAACTATAAATGGCTGCTGTGCCCCCCTGCCCACCCGCCCTCCTTCGAAACCATTCAATATTTCGGGTGGGGGCACGCAATTTGTTTTGCTATCTGTAAATCTCCTTTCTTTCTTAATTTTAAGCTCTCGATTGGATATCTAGACATTAGTTCTAGGACTTAAATGTGGCACAGGCCAAACGAATTTTGTATGCAGCAAACAATTTTTGGAACAACAAAAATATATACGAATAAATAAAAAACTATAGAAATGTTTTGGTTTAAGAATTTTAATGGTTTGTTTAGGTGTGCGCAGATGTGGTGTGAAGTGGATAAAAAGGTACTCCACAATAACTAGAAGTCATTCTATTTGGAAAGGTTGAAATTGTTTAAATTGAACTGAAAAAAAATTTTGGGGGTTGGAAAGTAAAATCTTTTCATATCCCGTACCCAAATTTTTTAAATTAATCCCGTCCCGACCCGTCTCCCACTTGAGTGATAGCCTTCATATTTACACATCTTTACACTTTACCTAAAACCCTTCTAACTGACTTCTATAATTTCAAAGTTTTTCCACACTTTAACTAAGCTTAATGACCTTGAGCCTGCTAAAAAGATCTACGTTTTCCCACACTTCTAATTTGAATGATGACGGTTTTAAGTTAATATCACCGTCTTTACTTAAAATGTTTGTTTTTTGCTATTTGTTAAGCAGCGCCAGTATAAGTGTGCCCATTTTTGCATTCGTAAGTAAGTAAGATCATTCTAAGCGATCATTTTAAGCGTTGAATTGTTATCATTGATGTGCTTAATTTGAGAGATTTGAAAGAAGAAAAATTTCGTGTTTTAGCACTATTCCCGTTCCGATCCCGACTAACAGTTCTTAATTTAATTCGACCCTATCCCGCACTCCCCTCTAATTTATGATATGAAATACCAAGACCTTGGCTCCTAACCTCTACATAGCTGCATTAGAAACTTTCTCCTAAATCCCCTAAAAAAACCCTTCCAAATCTACGGCGCTTTATGAGTATAGCGGAAAGTGTGGAATTTAGCCTTTAAAGACAAACATTTTGCTTATGGCATTTTAAAAAAATAAATCATCCCGTTAAAGCTGGCGCGGTTATTTGTCAATTATTTTTTCCATCTGAGCATATGGCCAAACATATGATCTAGTTTTGTGATTTTTATGGGCATTTTAATCAGTTTATTTGGCAAAGTTAGAACCTGTTAAAGACAAAAATTCATTGTTAAATTTATGGGAGGAAACTAGATATTTGCTAGCTATCTGCTTGGTCTTATAAATAGTTGTTTTCGAAATCTTTACTTTGAATAACTTTCTATACTCTGTACCAACTCTGATTACTAAATATCTCTAGCAGGTACGAAATATCTATCTACAGAACTGTGGAAGATATGACGTTTTTTCCAATTTGTGGGGCCGGGAGGGGAGGTTGAAAAGATTTAAAATAAACTTGATCTGCGGACAGGGCAATTTCGTCTCGGCTGTTAATGCTGATCAAGAATGCATATACTTTATAGGGTAGAAATATAAGTATACTAAATCGGTTAGTGTGATGGATCATTGGGCGGGAGGTCGTGAGTTCGATCCCCGCCTCTGAACATTAAATAATCAAAATTTATTTTCTTTCTTTAGAAAAATAGCTTTTACACATAGGGTCACCTTCACTAGCTATTGCGGAGGTTTAAAATATAGCGACAAAAAAAAAAAGGTGCGAGATATTTTCAATCTTTTAAATCTTGGAGTAAGCCCGGCATGAGCTTAAAAGTTCAATCTCGACTTCCAGGATATTCTACACAATTCAATCCTATAAAGATTGGCCCATGCCTTTCGAACTTGAATCATTCCAAATGTGCTTACTTCAATCCCCTTTCGAGATCACATGTCCATAAATTGGAGAGCGAGAGCAAAGAAATATAAGTAGCCTTTTAGACATGCAGCAACAACCGATGGGGTTGGTGGTGTGCGATGAAATGCCATTCCATTCATGTTCAGTGCGCGCGTGGTTGTGGGTTCGAGTCCCAGTTGAGCACAACAATTTGTATATTTATTTGTTTTTTTTTTTCAGAAGTCTTAAATAAACCAAGTTGGAAGTTGATAAGGATGTCCTATGGTATATGGCCTGGCGAGGAAGGGAGAAAGATTTATCTTTCCTCAAACAAACTCGCTGCACCACAACAAAGGGATGAACTCAATCTTTTTTAGCGGTTCAAGCATATCCAGGATAACGTTGTTTTCATTACCGCTTAGCAATCATGAATCTAAACCCAAATTAAAACCCCATAAACGGATATACATAACCCTAAAATATGAATATGGTTCAACACACACCCAAATTAGTACCATAAATATATACAGGGGTGTCCTGGAAATCTCTACTGATTTTCGAATAATCTAATTTAAAAATTTCTGGGGCAATTTTCTGAAAATCTGGGATATCATTGGGAAATCTTTTCTCGTTCTTTCGATTTGCGTCAATTAAAACATTTCCTAGAAAAGAATCAGTTTCACATTAGGTTATCAATAAACTAAAAAGTCAGAATTCCCTACAGTTTAATTAAAGGTTATCACAGAAACAAATGAGGGTTTCACTATAGATAACTGATTAAGGGCCGATTTCACATCTTCTAGATAGCCTTATCTGTCACATAAAATTACAAATTACAGAGTTATTTATTTATGCCTTATAGAACATACGTAATCGGTCCTAAGTGGATAAGTTACGTAACCGATATTCCATAACTCTACTATGGCAACAAACCAGCTACCGATGGCATACCTGTAAATCGATTTGGTTTTATTATCACTAGCTTTTTTATAAAAATAAGAGTTTATTTACCTGCAAACACACTTTTCATGCTGACTTCGGATTGTCACCGAAATACATTTTATAAAAAGATTTTTAAGCCTGGGGATTTTTTCTTTTGAATTCTGATATCAAATAACGTTTCAATGACAATGACCTTAGATTAACATTTTATTTATAAACATTTAATTTCCAAATAAATTGCACTATCTGACGGCTTCATCTTTGAGCATTATTTTTTTTCTACATTTTAATTGTAAGTTTTACCTGAGCTTTAAGTACAGCTATTACACAAGAAGCAGGTATTAACAATTACAAAATGAATAGACGTTTAATTGTATTTCAATTATTTTGTTTTTTTTTTGTCGTTTTGCTTTTGTGTTTATTTTTGCATACCCTTGTTTGAAGGGTATATTCATTCATTGATTCGCGTATATAAATTTATTTATTTTAATCAGCTTGAGTTGCTGTGTCGTCAGGTGGTTGCTACGCAAAACTGAAATCAGTGGGAGCCAGTCGAATGGAATGACTATATCGTTAGACTGTCACAGGAATGATCTGTTATATAAGAGCTTACACTTATTTTCAATAGGGCTATCTATCAAATTAATTTACATGTTTATGTGACACAAAACAGCTTTTTAAAAGTGGAGAAATTGGCAAATTAGTAATGTAGCGTCCCTTAAATAGTGCTACCAAAATAAATTGAAATCGAATTACTATGTAAATCAGATAGCCACCTAATGTCGGTTTGGATTTTTCAGGATTTGTAAATTTTACATCCATTTTATAACTCCTAGAGAATCCATATGCGTCTGTATAATTTTAATGATTCCTTTTCTTCATTTTTAGAACAATGAAACATTTTAAAGATCAGATTTTAAGCTAAAATAGATAGCAAATGGCAAAAGACAGTTACTGTTTAAAGCCCACCAAAGAGGTATCACTCATTTGGAACTTAAGTTCATATGGTCGGTACCAGAGAACTGCATCCGGTGTGTTTCTGTAGAGTTTAAGTATACCTATCGAAATTGAGGAATATGCTTTATATTTGAGGTGTACTACACCTCAATGCGCACAGTACGCATTCGTTGTTGGTTTGTGCATAGCGCATAGAACAGCGATTGGCACGCATGGGCCGAACACATTTCGCAATTCATACCGATACGAGCCTAGAGCATGCCAAGCCTAGTGCCGAGAGAGCAAACAGCTTTTCAGTCCCTGAGTAGCGGTCAATGTGACCAACTGAAGCCAGCTCGCATGGAGCAGACTAGAGGGCAGAGGCCGAGACCGTCAAACCGTTGTGATGGCCAATAATGAAGAAGAAGATGAGAAGAAGAGTTGCGGTCAATGAAGTAGATCAGAGCTGATTAGAGATCGCTTATTCGCACTCCCATACACACTCAGTTTTTGGTCTCGCTCTTTTTGACAAACCCTGTATTAGCCATATTAGCCGAAATTCATCGATCATTATCGGTATGTCACATCTCATGAGGCAATTCGTGGGACCATTGGCCTGGTTGATCCTTCGATTTAGCAGACCTCGGGCAGTTAGTTTGCCTGCTACGCGATTGGTGCCATTTCGGATATGCTGGCGCGGAGGTCAACACGCTTGCCCTGCATGGCAAGGGTACGGTATACACCTACATACATGCAAAAATATGTGGCTCTACCTCTTATAGTCTGCGAGATCAACGCGTTTATACAGAGATAGAGACAGTTTTTCGCTGTTAAAGCTTGGTATGGAGATACCCGCGAAATGAAAAAGTCCGTATGAAAAAAATGATTTCGCACGGATTTCGCAAGTTGCTGTTTCGTGAGTTGGTCTGGAGTTCACGCGCGAAATTGACATATCGATATTACAGCGTTGCCCGACGTCAACGTGTTACGCGATAGTCACGCGATGAGAGATTATTTCGAAGGTGCTGGCATTCTGAACTTTCTGTTCCAGATTGCCTCCCGTCTCACCGCCTGCCTCTTCCAATTCCAATGTAACAAATTCGTTTATTTATAAACATTTTGTTTTGGCAATTAACAAAGTAAACAATAAAAGTTGGACACAGCTGTTTGTCTATCGAATGAAAATATCGATAGTTATATCGAAAGTTGTCGGCAGGTTAAAATTTGACCCCATCATGAGGTTGCGGTTAAGTTTTTCGGGGGTTTTTACCAAAGACAACATGAGACACTCAAATTTGACTAACCTGCGGGTAAGTTTGACTAACCGGACATTGAGAAAATGGGAGTTGGACTAACAACTTGTATATAGTTAGCAGGCATCTTTTACAGTCTTGAAAAATAGTAACATCAATCATTTTGAACAAGGATTTTTCGACCATTAGTATCAAAAAGCTTGGAAAATTATGATATCCCAATTTGTTACCATTATTTTTCGAGTCAAACTAAAAATCCCTTCTCCGTACAGCTGAACCAAAGACATTAGAATATAAAGATATAGCCTTCGTATTTATTTTTTTTTAAATTTATTTTTTTTTGTGATTAGAAACGGCGTACAGAATTTTTAGGCTTTGTTGGCTCAAATCAATTTGATGATCAGGCTAGCTGAAAAGCTCTGGTACATACAACTTAAAAGCGCATTTAAAAACACGAATTATCATACACGTATGGACTGCAGAAACACGCGGCAATATTAGGTGCAAGTGTTAGAATACATTGGAGATTTGTCAAAACAAGAGCTTCTAGAGTTAGTGCGGATGAATTGTTCGTGCTGTTGAACAAGTGCGTTTCTCCCGATACTTTACTGTATTGGCCTCCGCTTCGGCAAGCATTTAAATGGTTATATGTAAATAACGAAATGACTTCGGCTCATTGAGCTGTAGGTGGCATCTCTGACTTAAAGCCTAAGCAGAATGATTCGGACTGACATTAGGCGGGTTCTGGCTTAAATTTCTTACACTTGTTAAGTTTTTATCGAAAAATTTGTAAAAGGTCAAACACACAATATTATAGCCTACTTTCAAAAGATACGAGATAAAAACATTTATTTTGTTCGTCGCGTTCCATAGACAATGTACACATTTGAGTGTAACTCCAAGAACAATTTTACTGAACAAATTGTGCAGCTTGCTTTTTAGAAGTGACAAGCAACTTTATGCGAGCGGAGAAAGTGCGATTTATGTCGCCACCAAAAAAATAGCTGCATACTGAAAAACTAATGTATGGCCGTTCGGCATCTTAGAGATTACTTAGTCATTCCACAGAAAACTCAACATTCTTTTTGATGTTTTGCTTTTCGAAATGATTCTAGCCTCTAAACCATGTCTAGGCCTTTGCAAGGGTATTCAAAGCTTCGCCCCGTACGAGGTTAGCCCCGACGTCTGGTTCTCCTTTAGAAATTGTCGTGTTAATTTGTTATTTTGCTGATGATTTTGATTGAGGCCCGTCAAAACAAGTATTTCGAAATGCACTAACCGAAGCCAGACCGGATTTTGCTTAAAAACACAGTTCACTGTGCCCAGACAGACAAGAAGTGACTTCTAATGGCGAGTCATTGGTTGCGTTGCACGATCTGGCGCTCGGGTATTGATAAGGGGACACAAGCGTATGTCTATGACTGATAAGGCAGGCGCATCTGCTTCTACATCTACAGTGACCCTGCCGACGGCATCATCATCATCATCGGGGGAAGATCTCTCCGCTAGGCACACTGACCGCCATGTGCGGCTCGATCACCTGTTACGTGTGCATCAGCCGATCGAAGAAAGTAATTACCCAGTTGAAAAGTGAAATGATTCAGTTGTCAGGTGCACCAGCCAGACTCGCTGACTCCAAAACCCCTTCAAATTAATCTCGAAACATACAATTTAGGAGCTATTTGCGTAAATTCTATGCTCGTTGGGGTCAAGAGATCTGCCATTATCGCCCGACGGAGGGCTGCTGCCGCTGATAGCCTTTCTGTTATAAATTATTTTTGTTTTTATTTCGCTGCGTTTTCAAAACCGCGCCTAGGAGGAAGAACCCTCGCGCGATAAGTGATTGTAAAATGAAATTCTTAAAAACGCGATTAGTTTTCCAGTTTTGGAATCAAACAGATCGCGTGTTCTCCCCGGCTCGGACGTACCCAACGGACTAAGAAGATGAGGCCTGTGCAATGTGTGTCGCTGGTGGCGTGTCTGGTCTTTTGCCTGCTGAATCTTTATTTCTTTGTGATCTCGAACCGAGTCGATTTTCGACTCCTGGCGGCCAGAGAGCATATTCGGTTTCGTGAGGAAATGCCCACAATGGATAGTTGGCTCAACTCGCCGTTTGGCAAGCTCAACAGTTATCTCTTCAATGTGACCAATTCGGAGGAATTCCTAATGGGCATAGACACGAAACTGAAGCTGGAGCAGGTGGGGCCCATTGTGTACAAAATAGTGGGCCATATAGACATACTGGAGCGGAACGAGAACAATGTTACCTTTAGCAAGGATCGCTATCGCAGTGTGGAGTTTGTGCCCGAGGAAAGTGTGTCGCCGGATATATTGAATCGGACGATTATAATGCCCAATAGCATCTTGTTCGGTGCGGCGGCGAAGTTTAGGCATGAGATGCCATTTTCGGCAATTGGATTTGATACTGTGACCATTAGAGAGGATTTATTCATCAATGCATCCGTTTACTATTTTCTGTGGGAGTTCACCAGGCCGGGCTTAAAGTTTATGGCCCAGATTATGCCGCTATCCTCGAACTGTGGAACCTTGTTTAATGTAAGTTTGCCTCCCGTTTTAAACAAGGTTTTGGTACAATGTTTCCATTGTAGGCTCTGAAGAAGAAGGAGGAGGTCTACACGGTGGACATAGGTCCGGAGAACGGCATTGAAAACTTCTTTCGCATACAAACTTTGAACGAGGAACACATTTTCAAAGAGCAAAGGCAACGCTCGCACAGCTGGGATGAGGACAGTTGTCCCATTAATGTAAATGGGGCGTTCGATAACTCCCTGTTCCCACCGTTTGTGCAGAAGGATACTCCACTCAACATTGTGGCCATGGAATCGTGTCGCCTGCTGCCCCTAAACTATCAAAGAGAAACAATCTATCGTGGTTTCAATACAAATCGTTATAGTTTAATCAAAGCAGGAGGAGAGGCTCCAGCCTGCATGGACTCTACCTACGGGGTGAAACTGCCCAAAGGCATGTTTGATGGTTCCCAGTGTGTGATAAGTAAGTGAAGTCTAGTCCTTAGGTTGAAGATTCATCTCATTTACTTTACTTATTTGCAGACAAAGCACCGTCAGCCTTCTCGGCTCCCAATTTCTATGGCAGTAGCTACAATTGGAGTCAACATTTTGAGGGCCTGCAACCCAATGAGGAGCAGCACGAGCCGTATATATTGCTGGAACCCATTACGGGCATACCCATGAGTGAGAAGTATCGTTTCCAGACCAATATTCCAGTGCCCAGTTTGCACTACTTCAGTCGAAGACTGAGCAAGTTTAGCAACATGATTATACCCACGTTTTGGTATGAGTTTGTAAGTAGAACCGTGTGAGCTTTAAGTCCTCCATCCAGTCTAAAATCCTTATTTGCTTTCAGGATATGGGTGACCTGCCGGACATAGTCATTTGCCTAATGTGGGTGAATGTCAATGTGGTGCCCCACTTGAAGCTCATACTAATGCCGTTGTTTATGATCTTGGCTCTGTGGAGTGGACTGAAAGCCATACGCCTGGCCTGGGGTAATCTCGGCTATGCTGAGCTCTATCGCAAGATCTATGGTGGCGGCACATCAAACACCTTGTTGGAAACGACTTTTCCGCAAAACATGCGACAAGATCTTACGCAATGTAGTTTGGATGTGGTGGTCAAATAGTTGGGATGGGTTGGTTGGACACGTGTATGTTTAGGTAGATTTAAGGTAGACTAACTAAGCTAAGGTTAGCAGAGTGTGTTGATTAAGCTGCTCTTATATAAAATATACTCGTCTGTACATATAGTGGAAATCCAGTGTGCCTCGTTTGACCTTATCTGTCAGTCCTCCGGGCTCTGACGCATTCTCCTGCTCTCTGTTGTTTTTTAGGCTTTACTTGTTGTTATTATTATTATTATTATTGCTGACAATGAAAAACTTAAGCACGTACCGTGTTAAAGATCTCCACTCTGATTTATTTTTCTTGTGTATTTAGTTTTGTCATTTCGGTCCCCCTCCCCCCCTTCCCGCCAGCTTCCTGAACCTGAACTTTTGCACATGCTTGGCCCGTTTCAAGGTAAGCAACCCTTTGTCTCCATGTTCAGCTCTGTCTCCGTCAGCCTCATCATGATCACGTTTTTACTCGTACTTTCGATTTGCATAAGTTCAAAAAAACTTTACAAATGCTGCGGGGCAAAGGATGTCCCAGTTTAAATTAAATGCCAATGATTTTGTAAGCTGCCATCGATTTATAATTTCCAAATTTGCATAATTACTTGAAAAACGAACTGAAGTTATATCACAATTCGACTCATTTAACTGATTTATGAATTTTTAAAATTTCATTGCAGCTAACCCGAGAGTTTGCTACTTTTTTATTTTGATAGAATTGAAAGAGCGCGTCATTGCCATTAAAAATATTTTTACTTTTTTAATGGCTAATTACTTAACATTGTTTTGGTTTTATGATGCCCCCTTCTAAGCGAACAATATAAACAGGAATGCTCAAGTACAGTTGACCCTTAGTCCAAAATTCAAGTGTATATATTCAGTTTGCGTATGAATTTGTTTTAAACAAGAAAAGAACACAAGATAGTTAGCTTCTAAAATTCTGCAGAAGGCTTTGAACCTACTGTAAACCGTTCCCGTTTTGACTCAAAATATTAAACCAATCTCAAGAATCAATCGGCGAATAAATCAAATTTATTATTATCAGAGATTAAAACCGAAACCGAAGCAAGACGGTTAGGGTTACGTTTACTGCTTTGACCAATCGCTTTTTTGCGGCTACAGTTATTTTACGGTTGTGGCATATGATATGGGTTACGGTTATTAAACCTTATTCTCTATCGGTTATTGGTATAAAATATCACTTTAACAAATCATGCAGTCAAAAGCGGCTCCATTTGAAATCTCATTTATTCTGTAAAAGTAATAAATGCTTTGCGAATTTTGCGCTGTATAACTGAGCAGCAAGCAGGACTGCAAACCGGTTCGGAGTTGAACCGCCCCGGAGTCGGAGAATCCGGCATTTTTGGGAAGCCGGAACAAAATTTTTCTGTTCGAACCTAAGCCCGAACCGAAGTTAAAAAGAATCAAAACGCGTTCGGTTCAAAAATATGTTTCTACTAAAATTTTCTTGTATCTATAAATTTCAATACACCTTAATGCACTCATGCAGGTTTTTTGTAAGTTTAAATACTCGTACATATTTAGAAAGTGCTTAGAAAACCGTTCTTACATTTTAAATTCAATCCCAATCTCTACAACTGAATCTCTGTATCCAAGAAACCAACTATTTTTGATTTAGAACAAAAATAGCTTGCAAACAAACGTAGTGCTGAATTGTATAATCGCCAAAAGGAACTAATTAATAGAAGCATCAATGATTCTGTACCATGTCCATCTTCTGATGAAACGGATTTTTTTCTCTAAGAAGCAAGAAAATAAAGAAAATGTGACAAATATCAGACCGGTGAAAGACTTCATTGATTTTATTCGAAATTTAAAGATTGTTTTAAATTTTTTATGTATTAAAGCTTTCGATAAGTGATTATTGCGAAGAACTTAAAAATATCACATTTCTTGTGTAAGCTCTTCCCGAGGCACAAGTATCCAGCCAAATAACCAGTATTAATAAAAGTTAACTAAAATACTCGAATATTAGTAGTAGTAGTAGTAGTAGGTTTTTATTTTGTGCCATATTTCGCGATTGACAAGAGGCCGCCAGTTACAAAATTAATTGACTAAATCTAATGTAATGTAATATAAGACAGGATTATTTTTCTTTTCTTTTTATATGTATTATTTTAAAAATCTTTAACAATGATTTGATGCCTATATTGAAGTGCTTCCTTGAGGTAGTTTGCTAACACAACCCAATTTTCTCCGTTCAGTATTTTCTCGAATTTGTCCATGCCTATTGATTGGGTTCCCCAGTGTGCTTGCCTGATATCTTTTAGCACCGGGCATACTGCTATAAAATGGAAAGTGTCTTCCCTTTCATGTAGGTTACACATGCTGCACTCTGTATTAACTCCCGTACTGTATGGCCTATAGTTGATATGCAACACCTCTGCTCTCGCTTTGAATATCACGGATATTGCCTGTGAGCCGAGTGTCAGAGAAATAGTTTTGAACTCCCATGTCATATTTCAAGCTCCTGTAGTACGCTCGAGTTCCACTGCATCTTGCCTGATCTATGAATCTCGTTCGTGCTGCTACTGCGAGGCCTTCCAGTATCTGTTTGTGCTTGTCATTTCAAGAATTTAGGTAATAATTGTACGCCGACTTGATGCGCTAGGCTGTCCCACTTATCAAAGAATTGCGATCTACTATGCAAGAGATGCATTGCTACAATTTTTGGGAGTCTATGAGGGCTGAGGTTCATGACTTTTCGTATACATATAAGAGAAATGAATTTCCAACGTCTTTATATAAAGCGGAGCTAAGCCGGTTTCAAGGTAAATGGCGTAGTGTGGCGTGTTCCTTGGCCATTTGAAAATCCTTTTCAGGAAAGTGGGTACAGGTCTTTCCACGTCGTCTAGCTGCAAGTGTCCTCAAACCGGGGCTGCATAGCACGTTACTGATCTCGCTGTGGCCTCGAAGAGCTTATACTTTGTAATGCACTTTACATCCTTCTTTGCAAAAAAGGCATTCCATGTGGAGTCGTGAAGTCGTTGTAATACGTGCTTATCGAAAGTCATATTCGGCGTTAGCAGTACTCTTAGGTACTTAAATTCCCTAACATGTTCAATTCCGTATCCTTAATCACCATGACCTTTGATTTCTCGGTGTTAATCCGAAGATTCCATAGTTTGCAGTAGTCATGTACGCAGTCTACTCGAATATTATATGGAGAATACCAAGACTCTAAACGTCTATTAGGGCCCGCACACTTGCAACTGAAAAAGATAAACTGATGGCTGACCATGACATTTAAGTAGGGCAGCAGCAAACATGTTTGATTGATTCCGCAATGCTGAGCTTACTTAATGATTAAAATTTTGAAATAATTTCCAATTTACTGTTGTCGGAATTAGCAATAAAACAAAATTATTCCTGAACCCGACCTTCTGAACCCGCTCCGTGAACCCGAGCCCAAACATTTTAGGGGGTTCGAACCCCGAAGTCAACCACTTCCTATTTTTTAGGAGGTTTGCAGCCCTGCCAGCAAGAGGGGACGACCAGGTGCGGGAAGACATTTCCAAAAACAACTAATGCCAGCTCGACAGACCAGAACCGACATTAATAGCAGAGGCCGAGACCGTCAAGCGGTTGTAATCCAAGCATCTGGCCAATAAAGAAGAAGAGAAGATATATATACATCAAAGCTTAATCCTGAAACGAATTTCGGTTCCGGTTCCGGTACCGGTACGTCCCGAAATGAATCTTTCGGTTAAAGGTTCTATTTCGGTTTTCAATTAGAAGAAAACAATATTTTACCTCATCCATGAATTTTAAAAGTGTTTGGTCTTTGAAACTGAATTAACTTGTAAGAACGTAAATTCGACGCTAGTATTGCCATTTTCCAACTTGGCCTTCGATTTGTGTTCCTTTTCGAACTCGAAGTAAACTGAAGCTAGATATGATTTTTAAATCGCAGCTTCACTGGATAATGGACGGAAATTTCTATAGAAGTGACAACCTTTTTTAAAACAAATACAACTTTAAGTTTAAAAGCTCTGGACTGAGAGTTTCCAAATAAGCCAAACAAAACTGGTTCTAGTCCAGTTGGCAGTCTTAATTAGACATGCTGGCGATAAGAACTTGCAAGGGAACTTTGATAAGTCAATGACTTTTGAGACATTTGTTTTTCAGTTGGTTTGGATGATTTTCGAAATATTATCCATTTAGCTTAATTAATTAGTTCAGAGGTTTTTTTTATAACAATTTTAGTAACCCTATTAAATAATTGGATTATTACCCACGCATTTCTGCAGGTTCCTTTAGGTTTGACCAAACATGTGAGACCATTGAGCAGATTTGTATTTATGATTGCTAGCATAGAATAGCATTCAATTTGATGTTTTTAAAATACATGATTATTTAATTTGTTCGTGCAAGTTTTATTTGTTGATAACCTTAAGCCTGCATGTCTGAAATTCAGCAGAAACTTATCAGCAATCGAAAATCAGTAATCGCTAATTAAAATTATTTCTAAATCAAAATTGTTCAAAAGAATTTTGTATTTAAATTTTGTTTGGGATTCCGATAGCCACAAATGTTTTTATTGTTAAGTTTGCACACTTTCACTGACATCTGTGCCAAATTACACGTGAAAATATTCAAATATCTTAGTTTTAGATTTTTTTTATGTCTGACCCTATTTTTGTTCCGCAATCAACTTATACGCCTTTTGACTTACCTCCATGTGACTTTTGGCAATTCGCTAAACTCAAGAGACCACTCCAAGGACACCGTTTTGAATCGATGGAAGAGATAGAAACCCAAACAAAGAAGGAATTAAAGGCTATACAGGAATGGGAATTTACAGCATGGTTTGAAAATTGGAATTGAATGAAGGAATCTTTATTTTGGGCTGAAAAAGATATCTCTGATATTTACTTTTTAAAGAGAATTTCATTTGAATATTGACCGCGACTACGGGTCCATTCGGATGGTCCAATTTTGGATCACTATTTCCAGCATTGTACGGGTATAAAGCTGCGCACGGGCGAAATAATCAAATAAATACATTGTTTGTCTTGCTGAAACCAAATATCGTTGACATCAAGGGGTGCGGTAGCGCGCACCATTGTCGGTTATGTTCTATCCGGCTTAATTTTTAAAAGAAATACGAACCGATGATTCCAGCAGCCCATAAACCACACCAAACAGTGCATTTTTGTGGATGTAACGAATGTTAGTGATCAAATGCGACAGTTTTGCTTGTGGACGTATCCATTTAGCCAGAAATGTGCCTCGTCACTGAACAAAATTATGCGCCAAAACAGCGGATCTTTATTAAGCTGTTACAGAACCCATTGAAGACGTTTTTGCAAAGTGAGTCTTTCTATGATGATTTGTCAAACAGTCACGAGTGATATCGGAAAAAAATGTTGAAAAAATACCTCTTAACAAATCACACTTTATACAGTTTTGTCCGATTTTAATCAAGCTTGGTGGAACTATGAAAAAGCATAGAAAACTTATAAATACGAGGTGCAAATACGCAGTACACCTACATATACCCCGAATTTAAATTTCTAGACATTATAGCGGACTTCTTATGAAAGTAAAGCTTGTCTGACATCTGATATGATATGGCTGAATTATCATATGAACAAAAAAACACTCATATGAAAAACTCCGATTGGCTACTTCTCATTATTCACAACATTTTTGAAGCTTCAGAATGAGATATCATAAACACATTTCTTCCGTTAACTTAAACTGCCAATAACAAAAATTCCAAGTGGAATTGTTTGAGTTCTCCATCGCGCGTACTTCGGACTGTTCTGGTTCTTCTGAAATTGCACCTCAAACCTGCCAGTTTACTGCTTAACCCACTCTCGTATATAAACATTTTGACCACCTTGAAGGGGTAAACCCCACATCAATGGCTAGTCACCGGCTACGTAGAGCTTTCGCAATCTCTGGTCAAGTCTAGAGTCGCACCCGAAAGAGTGCGTGCATTTTATGAGCCATCGATAATTAAAAAAAAAGGGAAAAGGAAATGCATAAAAGTGATTACCAAACACAACAGCAACAACAACAACAAAATGCAGCTGTGACTACGTCCAAGTCTCTGTATGAGACAGCAAAATCCACATTTAAATTTTCTCGTACGTCAAATGATTTGTTTTCGTTTTTTATTTTTCTCAGAAAAATAAACAAATCTCTAGCTTAGATAAAGCTGATGATGATAAAGCTTCCTCCACCCTATGAACTGTTTGGCCGAAATTCACTTGAAAACACAAAACCGTTCGTTGGCTTGTTGGAAATCCGGTTCAGCTTTGCGAAAGCTCCCCAGTTGGTAAGCCGAGCATGTGCGTCAAAGCTCCTTAGTATAAAAGACGGCTAAACAGGCTAACAGCCAGCAATCAAAACTGGGCTGCGGACGCTGAACAACCGAAAATCTTAGAAAAAGTCTGAAAGAAAAGTGAGTAAAAAGTGCAAGTGTTGATCGTAAACGAGTCGGATTGCGTAAACCATTTGAAATTGGCAGCAGCGGGGTCCAACGATGGCCAAAATATGGTGACATGGCTTTAATTTAAATAAGCGTCGCAGACGACGTGGTCGACAGAATTGTGAAATCTTTGTAAAACATTAAAAACACTCGAAATAAACATCAATTAGTATGCATGTGCGATTTAGGAGGGCCATTTCCATAAATAATGCATGAGAAATGTCCCATTGAGAATATTTACTTACTTTTGCAGTTGCTCACCGTAAGTCATCCGAAATGAACGCTTCACTGGCCATTCTCATTGTGGCGGCGTTTGCCGGCCTGGTGTCGGCAGCTCCCGAGAAAGCATACACCGACAAGTTCGACCATGTCAATGTGGATGACGTCCTGGGCAACAATCGCATCTTGAGCAACTATCTCAAGTGTTTGATGGACAAGGGACCCTGCACGGCGGAGGGTCGCGAGCTGAAACGTCTGCTGCCCGATGCATTGGAGTCGGAGTGCTCCAAGTGCACCGAGGTCCAGCGTCGGAACTCGAACAAGGTGATTAACTTCCTGCGGTCCAACAAGCCGGGAGAGTGGAAGCTGCTGCTGGACAAATACGACTCGAAGGGTATCTACAGATCCAAATATGAGCAGTCGAAGAAGGGTTAAACGGAACATATTTCACTTCACCTAATTTAAAACAAAGTTCATAATACAAACTAAAAACCATTTTTATTCGGTAAACCTAAAATTCAAACGAAACTTTTTATTGCCAAAATAATTTTGGGGGGGCGATGGCGATGGAGTTAAGAATGCTGAAGAACCCTTGGGTTATTTGGACTCATTGATCAAATCAATGGCCCTGAAATGATTGGCAACATTGATGGTCCAGTCGGATTGCTGTCCAGCCGTAAATTCCTTAATGAAACGATAGTTGCATATGAAAACCTTGTCCTGGTATTCGGGCATGGTGCTAGAAGGAATGGAAAATTTATTAATATGAGAATCAAAGAAGTTGGAGCAATTTATAGAGCCATATCAACATCGACATTACTTCTAAAAGGAAAATCTGTTTAGGTTTCAGCTGAATCAATAGAAAAACACAAAACGAGCAACTTAAAAGGGTTTTTGTCAGTGGGGAAGACCATAATTGAGTCAAAAGCGTTTAAAGATTGGTTAGATCTAAGTGGAGACTATGTTAAAGTATGACCAGCAGAGTATCCCTAACAGGAACCCCCGTAAAACAAATTGGGGAGGCTTCTATTCCACGCTAGGAAATAATATGCCTAGGATTCGGTTACCGAAACACCCCCTAGAACTAGAAATTTTAGTCGACGAACTAAATAAAAGTATAATCGATGCGTACGAGGAGAATTGCCCTTTAAGCAAATCGAGAAAAGAAAATGATGCCCCTTGGTGGAATTCTACCTTGGAGAAACTCAGGAAGAAGACCCGAATTCTTTTTAATGAAGCCAAAAAGAATGAGGACTGGCATAAATACAAGCAAGCCCTGACGCTATACAATAGTGAGATTAGGAAAGCCAAAAGAAAGAATTACAGGAAATTCTGCGAGTCTATAGAAGACACGAAAGAAGGAGCGAGATTACATAGAGTCCTGGCCAAGAAAAGCCCGGATGGCAACATCTCACTCAAAAAGGGTAATGATGCCTATACCATGAGTAGCGAAGAGAGAGTACGTCTCTTGCTAGACACCCACTTCCCGGGAAGCATTTGTCGACCAAGAGTACTACTACCACCCTCGTAGCTCCGACTGGGCATAAACCAAGAAAGTTGTATCCGCAGGCAGACTTGATTGGGCAATTGGAACATTCCAGTCCTTCAAATCTCCTGGACGCAAACATCTTCCCAACATTCCTGCAGGAAGGAAAGGACATACAAAATATGCCCCCAAAAAAGGGTTAAATACCCACCCTCAGGAAAATCATCACAGCAGTCTGGCAACTGGGTATATCCCACGTGCCTGACGCAGAGCAAGGGTAGTCTTAATCCCCAAGTCAGGGAAGAAGGATATAACTAACCACAAGTCCTTCAGACCCATTAGCTTGACATCGTTTTTACTGAAAACGATTGAAAAGCTAGTGGACAACAGCATTAGAAGAACGCTGCTGAAGGAGGCACACACTCCAACCAACACAGCATTCCTACAGAACAGGCCGTTCAACCGACACGGCATTGTATCAACTCGGGAAGTTAAAACCTCCGGGGGAAAAAAAGCAAAGGAATAAGCTGATGAAAATTTTATTATTTTTTTTCAGCTGTTTGAAATTTATTGAATCTTCTCTTAATGAGACTAACAATAAGTTTTCAAATCTTAATCTACAAACTATTATAAAACCATCCCCTATTGGGGGTGGTTTATGTTCCGCGGCCCTTAAATTCAGTCGCTTATCCTCCACATAAGCTAGGTGGCTTGCTAAAAGTCTTGATGCGATAATTGGACATCGTGATCTGCTTAGAATTGCCGTGTCATCCGCAAATGTGGATATTGTTAGTCGGGGGTCTGTGGGGATGTCTGCAGTGTACAATACATACAGTAAAGGACCGAGAACGCTACCCTGTGGCACTCCGGCTCCAATGGTGAACTCTTCCGTTGTGTACTCATTTTGTCGGACAGAGAATACTCTGTTGCTGACATAACATTCTAAGATTTGGTGATTATTTGGGGGATGCAGTGTCTTAATTTTATAAATAAGACCGTCCAACCAAACGCGGTCAAATGCTTGGGCAACATCTAGGAAAATTGCGGAGCAGTATTCGTGGTGCTCAAACGCCGTCCGAATATCCGAAGTTAAACGGTTGACTGCTCAATGGTCCCGTTTTGCTCGGAACCCAAATTGATGTGAAGGATATTTTATTTTTGCCAGTTGCATTTGTAGCACTTCTGTAAGTTGTCATTTAATTAAATAAGATTTAATTAAAGATCAACAAATTAGATATAATTGGACAACATAAGCACGAGTGCCTATGAAAGTCCAATAGCGTCTTTTGTCGCGGGTCGAATAATTTATTTAAATAACCGATTTGAACACTTTTATAACGTTTATAAACGGAGCTCGAGAAAAACACGTCTGACATAGTCAGCGGTTCTTTAGTCTGTCTTGTCATCTTTAGTCTTGTCATCCTTGCGAGCGAAAAGTACGAAGAAACCTTATGTGACATAGGGACGATCATAGTACCGTTCACCAGAAAATACAAGCTAAGCAGATTGAAGGCCAATACGCCTATCCGGCCAAGTCAAATACCTCAGCGCACATTGGTCGGGCTTGTATGGAGCGAGCGGCCAAAAAAATACTTCCAGTGGAGATATCATAGTGGATCTTTTTTCATAATTCTATAATATTATAACAAGTAATAAAACACACAGTGGGTGTGCCTAAGTCCATGCAAACAAAAAACCAGTTCTGGCTCATTGATTTTGTCATCGATTTCCCAGCTATCCGTCTTCTCTTCTTCGTCTGAACACATTCGAAAAACTTGCCTGGGACCACCACGATCTTTAACATTTATAGGTATTTGTACATAACAATTCAAAAAACCCTCCCCAACAATCCAAAACTAGTTTTTTTCGACGCTTCTCCAATTTGTTAAATACTCACAGAAATAATGAACGCGTTCTTTCATTTGTTTTAAATTTTCGTTCTAACTCTCCAAAATCTATTTTTTAATCTTCTCTCAATTATCAAATAAATACATGAGCCTAAATTCGCATTCACAAGAAACCACTAAAGCAAAAATTTATATAATAAAAAATGTTACCATAACATTAAAATATCAATTAAATCGCAACAAAACATTTAAATATTCAGAAAAGGAACCAAGAATACAATTACAATAAATGGCACAAAAAACGCACAGACGATAATCCCAACAAACGGTACAAATGAGCACAGTTACACATACAAAAAAAAAAAGAACCGAAAAAAGCGAAGCCGCTTTAATACAGATAACACAGCAATCTGCAAGTTTCTGCAGCTGAAACTTAAACCATTATAATCTGTAAATATTGAAGATTATTTTAACATAAATTTTATCGTTAGCTTCGATTATCTTCACAACTAAAGCTTAAATGAAATTATTGTTTTCATACGAATTTATAATTAAACAGGTATCTATGTTACATTCATTTTTTAACATTAACCCAACACGTTAGCTACCCGCAAATTGTCACAAAACATAGTTAATACCTTTCTTTACAATAATAATTGCTTCCATTGGACGAGCATTCCGTTTTAACGGTATTTTTTCATTTTTATTTGCGAAAAACAAGTTGTTCAAGCTGTCAAAACAAATAATTTCTGCTCTTTTTTTAAATTCTTGGACAGGGCGGTTAGCGAAAAAAAAACAGCTAGATCTATTATGAGTTAGTGTTGGCACATTTCAAGCCTAAATGTTGACTTTGATTTTTTTATTTTTGGCCTATGGGAGCGACCACTGTGCAGCGTTGTCTTTCACAACAGGCTGAGATTTGACAAGCACTTAGAGCATACACTCAGCAAGTGCACTAGAGCACTATTCACATGCAGGAGCATAGCCGGAAAATCGTGGGGCATGGCACCACACATACTCCGATGGCTATACCTTATGGTTGTGAGACCGATGCTCACTTATGGAGCTCTTGTGTGGGGAGATGGGATACAGCGTGTTGCCGGTAAGAATGAGTGTAACACAATGACGGAGAGATGAGTAATAATACATAAAAAGGCGGCAGTATCGAGCATCGATAGTTGTTAGTGATGTGTGAACTAGTTAGATAAACTGGATCTGTGATTGGAGCTGAATGAACTGGGACTATAAACGCCACAGCCACTCCCCCCTTAAACGATGCGTAGAGTTGACTGGGTTATCAGGGAAGTTGACGCTAAATGCTGGCTTGTATGTCCATAATATGTTGTGTGTGGTTCCACGTGTAAGCAGGCTTTAGAGGCTGAATGTTGTGGTTACTTGTCTGCTTGTTTGCCAGGTTGTAGAGCAAACCGCTGCAAAAACTGCAAAGGCTGGCATGTATATGCATGACTGGAGCCATGCGTACCTGTCCGACAGCGGCAATCGAGGTTTTGATGGAGCTAACACCACTCCAACATACCATCTGCCTGAAGAAAAAAGCAACACTGCTTAGATTAACAGCAGAAGGAGTGGGTAGAAACCAGGGTTCTCAAAGTACCGTACAAAGTACCGTACTTATGTTTAGTACACAAAAAGTACTGAACAAAACCAAGTACCGTACTCATAAAAGTACGGTACATTTTTCGTTTCGTACTGTACGAAACAACAGGTACGGTAAATAATTTGTAACGCACCGACCGAAAAAAGCAAGTACGGTACAGCGTCGTAACGTACCGACCGAAAAAAATAAGTACCGAACTTTTTTGTGTTCAGCACTCGTACGTACTAAACAATTTTAGTTACGTACAATTAAGTACAAAATGGTTTTTAGTTAAGTACACGGAGTGTAAAACGAATTTAGTTACAGGCTTTGTGATAGGTGCACTGACTAAAGACTTATTAAATCGCGGAAAAAAAAACCCAAGAGGATAAAAATGACTGAAGACTTATTAAATCGCGAAAAAGTCCAAAGAAGATAAAAATAGTAATTATGAAAACGTAATTGCCAACCAATAAAAAAACATGTCAGGATCAATGCACAGGCGCAATTCGCAGCTAAGGGGTCTCCATGGTAACAAAACCGCGAAATGCTTAAGAAATTGATTTTCAAAGCCACACATGATCACTCATAACTGCATTGCCCTGTCTATGACAATACCGAACGGCGATTAATACCAAGGATGACCAAAGGTAAAGAACATAGCTAAGATCTTAAAAACTGTTTCAAACCACTGTCTGTTACTGACAAATCATTAAATCGCGGAAAAATACCAAAGAGGATCAAAAAATTTAATAATGCCAAACAAACTTTACCTTGAAGATATTGAAAAATCATGTCAGGATAAATGCATAGGCGCAATATGCGGCTAAGGGTTGTAATAAAACAGGAATCTTAAGAAACTGCTTTTCAAGACACAAATGATCACACATAACTACATTGCCCTGTCTGTGACTATACTAAACCGCGATAAATACCATGGATGACCAAAGGTGAAGAATATAGCCAAGATCTTAAAAACTGTTTCAAACACTGTCGTTACTGCAAATCATTACGAAAAACAAAAAGTAAAAAAATTTAATAATGCCAAATAAACTTTACTTTGAAGATATTGAAAAAGTCATGTCGGGATAAAAATGCATATAGCGCAATATTCGGCTAAGGGGTCTCCATGGTAATAAAACCGCGAAATGCTTAAGAAACTGCTTTTCAAAGCCACGAATGATCACTCATAACTGCATTGCCCTGCCTATGACAATACTGAAACCACATAGTAAGCCTCAGAGACTCTAAAAAGCTGGAAAGGGAAATCAACAACATCCCCGGAAACGAATTGGCCGATGAACTGGCACGCAAGGGTGCAGCCACCGCAATGGTAGGGCCAGAGCCCTAAGAAAGGAAGAGAATACGCTTAGAACAGCCTCCTGGGTAAACACCAGGGGAATGACACAAGCTAAAGCATTAATAGTGAACCACGACCTCAAAAGATTCCAAAAGTTAATCCAGCAAGGAAAGAATGCCCTCAGGATTCTGACAGGGCTCTACACGGGTCACTGCAGACTGCGGAGCCACATGTACAAGTTGGGAATAACAAACACCCAACTTTGCAGATACTGTGAAGAGAAGGAGGAGTCCTCTGAACATATACTAGCACAGCGGCGTGCCCTAGCGAGGCGCAGACTCAGCAGATTTGGGAAACACATTCTACACCCAAGCAATATCAGTAACTTAGAACCCACAAAAATCCTGGCTTTTGTACAGGAAATAGGGCTGCTAGGAGAGCTGTAAACTCAATAGGGGGGCACAATAGACCAAAATTGGTCGCGGTGCACCACTTCCCCAACAACAAATAATAATGTAATGACCAGCAGCCGCCGGATGTTGATGAGTCTAATAAACAATTTGTAGCCTAAGGTCCTCTATCATCAGCAGCTTACCCCATATTCCAGGGAATCTCCTCGCCACGTTCCCGCATCTCTGTCAGTCCACGCATCACATGAAACACCATCGTAATTTCCACCCAACGTTTCTGTATCTTATCATTGGCCTCATCAAAGATGATGCCCACCTGATAGGGAAATGTCATATAGATATCGCTCTCATTGATCTCCAATTGACGGCGTTGTGTCATTGATAGTTTCTGTATTACAGGCTTGAGCTCGGCTAAGGCTTCACTGGACACTAAATTATGCAATGAATCTAGATCACCGCCCATCAGTTTTGAGCTAACCACCTGCAATTAGACATTTCAGTGGTTGAGCCATCAAAGTGTTGCTGCTCCCTGAACATTACTACTCACTTGCAAGGCCTGTTTGGCCCCAAATATAAAATCCTTCAGCTGAAACTCGTTGTCGAAATATGGACGTATAATAAACTGTACTGAAATTAAACAATTTTTTATTGAGTGCCCAAAGCGGGGAAAGCCATTTCGCTTACCTGTAATCCAATTTTTGATGGTATGTAGAGCTGATGGCCAGATTATTTCCGGAAACTCCATAAGACGAGGCAGCCGGTTGCGTGCTCCTTCGCTCTGCTGCTCCTGCTTTTCGGGCACAGTGGAAAGACATTTTTTGGTGGCGCAGGAATATGAATATGGGTTGGGATTCAGATTCAGGCGCAGCAGAGGAGTCAAACGGCGTATGTGTTGCATTTTATAAATAATTTTATTTCTTTTCTAACAAATCAGCTGTTGCTGTTGAATTTTATTGCAGCCAGCTGCTAAAAATCGATAAACGATAAGTCACTTAATATAACCATATTTATCACAAAACCAACACTGATCAATATAAAATTATTAAGCCTATAAACGCAAACAGTAATATAATATTAATAATTAAATAGTCAAACTTAAAAATTTATTTACTTTAGGACGATACTTTTATCGCGGTTCTTTGTTAACATTGCGTTTACAGCGCCATTTGTGCTGTTATCGATACCTAAAAAATGGCTGTCGTTTCCGTCTGTCAAATTTCTCTTTCTTTCCCAGCCACGACTAGCAAGGGTCGACAGCATGAGGTATAATCAAAAATTGTGATTTTGTGTGTTTTGGTCTTATTTATGGCTTGAAAATACGTTTAAAATGTTGATTAGTGAATCTTGTTCTTATGTAAGACCTTAGCATTGACTGCTTTGTTCATTTTAAAAGCCAATTTAAAGCAATTGTGAAATAAACCAAAGGCACACATACACACACACACACTTGCCATAAGCACGCTGTTTTAACTTGCCCCCCTCCATTTTTTTCATTTTGCAGTTCTTTAAAGCTCCAGAAGAGGTTGGCTGCCTCCGTACTGCGGTGCGGCAAGAAAAAGGTTTGGTTGGATCCCAATGAAATCAATGAGATTGCCAACACAAACTCGCGTAAGTAGAAATGAATAAATATACAGGTTAAAAGCGAATCACTCTAACCACAACTTCCCCTCGCCCTGCAGGTCAAAACATACGCAAACTGATCAAGGATGGTCTGATCATCAAAAAGCCCGTCGTGGTCCATTCCCGCTACCGTGTTCGCAAGAACACCGAGGCCCGTCGCAAGGGTCGTCACTGCGGTTTCGGTAAGCGTAAGGGTACGGCCAATGCCCGTATGCCCACCAAACTGGTATGGATGCAGCGTCAGCGTGTGCTGCGTCGTCTGCTGAAGAAATACCGCGACAGCAAGAAAATTGATCGTCACCTGTACCACGATCTGTACATGAAGTGCAAGGGTAATGTGTTCAAGAACAAGCGCGTCTTGATGGAATACATTCACAAGAAGAAGGCCGAGAAGCAGCGCAGCAAGATGCTGGCTGACCAGGCCGAGGCCAGACGGCAAAAGGTGCGTGAGGCACGCAAGCGCCGTGAGGAGCGTATTGCTACCAAGAAACAGGAGCTGATTGCCCTGCACGCCAAGGAGGATGAGATTGCTGCCAAGGCTGCCGCTGCTGGTCATTAAAAAACGTCGAGTTAGCTTTCTTCAACTATTGATAGTAATTGTTTACCAATTGAGTAATAAAACAGACCTTTTTAGTTTGGCCGAAATGAATTTTAAAACGTAAAAGGATGGCGAAATAATAAGATGTAATTACATTTTTTTTATTAATGGCGGCCTGCTGCCGCGTTTAGCGATTCTGAGATCTGTACGTGATATAGCTTGTATAGAATTTTATGGTTTATTTCGAACATATACTATTTGCGGAGATCAATGTTTCCCACTATTTCTACCTCCCTGCAATTTGTTACGTCACCTAACTTTCACAGTTTGTAGACCGGTGAGGTTTGTACCCTCTATACTATTTAGTATTAAGGATAATTTATCGATCTGCCGAAGAATTTGTAATGATAGGCAATATAATGCTTTTATGGGAACCATATTTTAATCAAAATTGTCCATTGCAGCCATGCCTCCGTTTAAACCTAGGCTGCAACCTCTAAAATTTTGCAAAAGGATTCGGTCCAGAGTTTGACCGGTTGTAAGTCTAAGATTCGGTTCGCGGACCGGTTCTCAGGTTCCACATGTTCCCAAGGTTTTGGTTCGAGCCGAGGTTCGCTGGAATACAAAATATTTGTTTCGATTTAAAAGTACTTATTTTTAAGTAATATTCCATACTTTAATAGTTTAATTTTAGTTGTCCAAATTTTATTCGCTGACATTTACAACATTTTGAGAACTGCTTTGTTTAAGTTATTAAGCATTGGGCCCATTCAACCAGATAATTCCGATTACAGTTGTGATTTATGATTGCAAATTTCACCTGCTCAATACATCGATTGCGGATTAGAAGGGATCGGAAAATTTGATCAAGTTTGTTGAGCAAAGCCGAAGCAACACGTATGATTGGTTAACGATTGTTACGTCAGTCTGTCTTTGTTTAGATATTAATATAATTTTCGACTTAACAAATCCATAAATATTTGAGATTGTGTGTGAGTTTTTTCCAATGCTAAAAAGTCTCTAGGCCACAGAATATCTTTAAGTCTGTAATCAATTCCATTCAGCATAGTCAGGGCAAAATTTGAAAACAATTGTCGATGTATGATATGTGCGATATACATGGTAAGCAATTTTCTACCAACATCATTTACACCTTTTATATATAATATTTATTTTTGTTTCCGCAATCCGACGTTGTCATTAAAGGTTGAATTTTGAGAGCTCTCATATAGGAATTTTTTGGTGCTTCGGCATATCTAGAATTATCAAATAGCTTGCGAACCTACTACTGTCAAATAAACTTCCTGTAAAAAATCATTTACAACTAAAATTAGAGTGTGTAGAGCATCAAACATTAGTTATAAGTCCTCAGGTATTTTTGTTAGTTAATTTGGAGCACACTTCTTCGTAGGAATGATAGAACTTCTTGTATTTCTTCAGTCAGATTCCTTATTTTCTATATTTCCACTGTATGCGTTGGAACAACTACATAATAATTGGTGAACCGAACCTAATTTGTTCGACTAAAGCTATTTGGGGTTAGGTTTATGGTCCGTTCGTCGGACCCGAAATTCTACGTGGTTCGAATTCAGGACCGGTATTGCAACCTTGGTTTTAAACAAACATATATTTTCGGTATTGCCCATATGCTCGTGGTTTTCAAAAAGAACTGCGCGTTTTCGTATTTTTACAAAAGTTATAACAGTTACGGCCTTATTTTTGTATTTATTCCAGAGATTAAAACCGAAACGAATAACTGTAAGGCTTATGGTTACTGTTTTGGCCATAAGCATTTCCCAGTTACGTTTATGGGATGTGTGCTCTAGTACTGATTACGGTTATTAACCTACATCTATCAGGTTTTAGTTGGGGGTTTTGCGGTTAAGCTTAATATACGGTCGATAATGGCAACCTGTCTTTGCTACCTCAAATGTTTTCTATTCTGCTGTCATCGACGGCCCGGTGAATCTAAATTCCCCATTTTCAACAAATATTTTGAAGAATACTGATGAATACTTTGTTTGCTAAAGGAGTCCAAAAAAGTAGATTTTTTGAACAGGTTCGAGCCCCGAAAAGGCATTCAGTCTTTGCTCTTAAAATATTTTCATATATTACAGATTTAGTGTTGTCAGAGAGGGAAAATGGTCTGTTGAAACGTACAGTTAAATTTGTATTTGGGGTTTGAATATAAGGTGAGTTATACAGGCCTGTTCCCGTTTTCGATTTCGATCAAATCATTTGGAATTGTTCCTGTTTCACGAATTATCTATTTAAATTATCAGTATTAAACCGCTTATTTTTGCTGAAATATGTGTGCTATTGAACTTTCCCAGCTAGAGTGCTATGCTTTTCCAAAGGCACAGCAGCACGGCTACGAAAGTATTTCAAATATGCTATTGCTGTGCTGTCGAAATTCTCACAGCTTCGGGTTTTGATTTTCGTGCTTTTGCTATTCATGTGAATACAGCACAGCACAGCCAAAAGCATTTTCAGTGCCTTTGCTATTTTGCTGACAGTTTTTCAGTTTGAACCCTAAAAATAAATACCAAAGGAAACCTTTGTCCCTGTAGGCTCAAAATACCGTTTTAATTTGAAACGGTTAGCATTTGCTTAATTCCAAAATTTAAATTTTTTAAAAATCCATAGCAAACATGTTTTCAAAGTGTTTGAATACATTCTACCTTTGGCACACAATCTAAATTTGAATTTGTTTTTTGTTCTTCACGCAATAGACCGGTTATTCGTCATAGCCCAAGAAGGGAACAACACTATGGTAGATGGGTAAATGATCCGACTAGGCTTGGGTGGCGGAGAAAATGACATCTAAAGGCTATCGCAAGGTGGGACGCCTTGCTGAAGAGCATTTCATACAGAAGCTGATACGTTCTTATCGCGCCAACGAGTGTCTGTGGAATCCCAAGTCGCAGGGGTATTACAATGCAGCCTTAAGGGAGAGTGCCTGGCGTCGCGTAGCTCGGCTGTTTAAGGATGAGTTTACGGTGGAACAAATCAAATTGAGCATACTCACGCTTAGGAACTACTATAAGAAAGAACGGGCAGACATTGAGAGAAGTAAGAGGGAGGGATATAACTATGTGCCACGCTACTCGTATTATCACAATCTTAGTTTCTTGGAAACGGATGAGGAGAACTTAGGGTCTAAGTCAAATGACACTCTCTGCAGGGGCCAAATCAACTGCATGACTGCTGAGGATGCCTTTCTGCTGAGCAGCAGCCAGTTAAGCATTCCCAGCGCTCATGTTGATTTCGCCACACCCATTGCAAAGAAAAGATCCTGTCTATTAGAAAGTAAGTACAGGCTGCGGGCTTAATGTTTTGGTTCAATGCTAGTTTTTTGGTACCACAGCTTTGAAGGATACAGAGGAGACCCAAAAGTACACCCTCTACAAGATGACACTCGAGCAGCAGCACAAAAGAACAGCCCCGCCTTTGCGTGCGAAATCCGGCTCTGATCGTTGGTATCCCACAGCACATTGCATCAACTGCGGCCAGAATGAGAATAAAGATGAGGATGAATGCAATGCCTGCAACATGCGGGGACAAAGACAGCAGAACACTCAAATGTGTTGCTGTCCCGACTGCCTGAATGGGGGCAATGGTAATGGACGCTATGTGGATGTGAACAACTGCCTGAACGGAGGCAATGGTCGATATGTAGATGTCAACAGCAGCCTGAACGCAGGCAATGGTCGATATGAGGATGTGAACAACTGCCTGAACGGAGCCAATGGGCGATATGTGGATGTGAACAACACCCTGAACGGTGGCAACAGTCGCTATACGGATGTGAACAACCGTCTGTACAGCAACTGGCCCTCACCACGATTGTGCGGTCAGACCCGAAAAAAGGTTTCAACTAAACCAGCTAAATGGAGGAAAAACGTTAATGCCTGCAACCGTTGTGAAAGTCACTGGAAGAAAAACAACGAGGCCATGTGCCAAATGCTCCGGCAAAACCAAAACTATGATCAGAGCTATGAAAATAGTATGACAAGTCATAATTCAGGCGAATGCGACTGCCCGTGTCCCACTAATTGGAGCCCCAATATACGCAGGGCATCTGGAGAGGATTATAATGTCTTGCCAATCAAGTCCAATCCGCCCAAAGCAGCGGAATTACGTTGCAGATGTAACATAAATCAGACTGCTCCTGCTGGGTATTACGAAAATTGTGCCTGTCCCCCCACAGCAGATCAGGCTCCAGCCCTATATATGCAAAATCAGCAGCCTTATGATCCTAACCCACAATACGGCACCGTTCCACCGCAAGACAATCAACAGCAGTATGACCCCAGCCAAGATTACCCTCCAAATCAGTATGAGGAGTACCAAAATAACTATGACCCCACGGAACAACAGGATACGATTTATCAGAATAATTATGGACAGCAGAATTACGCTACAAATTCTAGGCATTGTCCGTATGGCAATCCGAATTGTGATATCTATGGGGCACAACATCAATATGCTCCAGTTGAATCAGCAGCAGAAGATGGGGAATACATCACAGCTCCTGTTCCACAAAATTCCCTACATGAGACTAACGATCCACAGGAATATGTAGAGTTTATACAGTGCCCTGCCTATCAAGCGGAAGCTCAACCGCGCTTTGAGTCCAACAATCCGTACGAAGAGAATCGAAAACTACAAAGAAGAATTGATACCCAAGAACCCCGCTTCCTGGATGAAGAAAACCGAAAACTACCTAAAAGAACTCGTCAAGCGTCCAGATCTCAACCACAAACATATCAAACTGAAGCTGATGACCCAAACTTTGAGGAGTCATATCGACGACACCATCGAAAACAGGTTAATCATCCAAATCTAGCGGAGGAACGCCGAAAGATAGAAAGATCAGAAAGACCACCACGCCGCCCTGACGAGTTTGAAGTTATCGAGTGTCCGGCTTTCAAACACAGACGCAACACACGAAATGATTACGATGCTCCAGAGCCAGCATTTAGATCAAACCGTGTTAAGGAACAACGCTATGATGAAGAGTTTAGCGCTGCGGCTCAGCGAAGAAGACACCGAAGTGAAGAGCCCGTAAGAAGGAGGGTAACAGATCAAAATGAAAATCCCAGGCGAAGAAGAGTTCGCAGCGATCACAGTCTAGTCGATGAGAGTGAATATACAGAATATTCTTCAAGAAAACGAAGTGAAGGGCGTAGACCAACACGTCATGAAGAGGAAGAAAAGAAAATATCCACATCCTCAAGACCTAGACCAGCTAGACAGGAGACTTATGCAAAAAGCGACAATAGACGTCTTGGTAACCATTGTCCCACCGAAGATGGAGAGTGTCTCGCTAACCAACTAAAGTCCAGGCGACAGAACAAAGAAGACTATATAAATTCTTCAAAGCGAAGGTCACCACGTCACGAACCTGAGGATTCTGAAACAGAAGTCCCTCAGCGGAGATCACCATCCAAACGCAGAAATTACAAACGGCCTTCAATAGAATCAGTTGAAGATTATGCCACCACCGACCACACAAGAAGTGAAAGGGATGATATAGACGAGTTGTGCGCTTGCGATTCTGAAAACGACCATTTCCAAAGAGGGGGCAAGGAGACAAGCAGACATCCTGAGAAAAGTAGAAATGAAAAAACGGTTGATCGAAAGCTGACAAAACATAATGAACAAGAGCATATGCCAGAGTCATCACAAGGAAGCTGTCCAGCAGGGAATCCTGCTTGCGCTGAAAAAGAAATAAAGACGAAAGCTCTGGCTGCGTCTCCCAGAACTCACAGAGTTCAGAGTGCTCCGAAGAAAAGGCAGCTCAAGAATGCCGCTGGCAATCTAGGTAGGTTGACAAACTCCCAAACCACACATAAACAAGTAAGAAACTCTCTGTAATATACTCTGTACCTAAAGTAGCAGTGCTGCTGCGCTGCTGCAGCGAACTTTCTGTTGGTCATAATTTGACCAATAGATGGAGCCATTACTTGCTTTGAACCATGCTGAGAGGGATTCTTAAAACTGACCAATAGATGGCGACACTACGGTGAACCCATAACTTTAGTACAGTTCTTCCGATCTGTATCATTCCTTCGGCAAATCGATAAATATTCTTGATAACTAAATATCTTTAGAACGTTGGAACGATCTATCTACAAAACTGAGAGAGATATAACGTTTTTAGAAAATTGCAAGGTCGGCAGGGGGCGTGGCAAAAATTGAAAATAAACTTGATCTGCCCGCAAGTATAAGAAGTTTATGTTCCATACATGTCAAACCCCCATCTCTAAGATCTGTGCGTTTATACAGACAAATATGAGCTATTTATATCAACTCTGCTATTGATGCTGATCAAGAATATGTTTACTTTATAGCAAGAGTGCTGTTTCATCATTCCGCAAAGTAATAGCTGGCGCGTATATGAGGCACGCACGCCATAAGCCTACATAAAGCAACAACAAACTTTTTTTCTTACGGAGTTAAGGTTTTGTTGTTGGCGCGTGCAGAACTGCCACAACAACATCATATGTGACTCTCTTCTCCCTCTCCTATGTCTCTGAGAAATTAAAAAAAGCAACCGCAATTTTGCTTATGCGTATTTAGCGCTCTCCTCGCTCGCAGTAGCCGAACGCTTTTCGCTTCGGCAAGCGCTCGCGTCGTGTGCATGTGAATAGCGAAATGTTTTCGGCCCCGGGATGCCACCAAGGGCCATCGCTGCTCTAGTACGGCCGACCGACGCTATATCAACGTTCCGTCGACGATATTGTGACTGTCGTTGACGCACGCTTATTTCCCTCACAATGGGCTCGACTGACGTATTTTGCAAGGGGATGTCCGCTCAATACGTTAACGACTCTCCAGGCACGTGGTGCGACTTTATCGACACTCGTTCGACCCAATGCCAAGCAGAGAAGCAAAATAAGCGACGCTCGTTCGACCCAATGCCATGCAAGGGGTGACATAAGCGACGCTCTTTCGACCCAATGCCATGTATGGAGCGACATAAGCCACGCTCTTTCTACCCAATGCCATGCATGGGGTGATATAAACGAAGCGACGCTCTCTTAACTCAAGAGAGATGCCTTTTCTCTTGACGGCAATGTATAATATGAAATATTTCATATTTCATTAACAATTAAAAATTTTTATTAAAATTATTAATTTTTTTGAACCAAAAATGTCCTCTAGTATCAACAAAAACAAAAATCGCTTGGTTTTTCTGTAACGTTATTCAATTGAGCTTCACATTCAAACAAATTTTGTTGGAATAGGACACCTGAGTGGGCACAGGACTAAGAAATGGGAAGATATTGCGAAGACACGATTTGTAAGATCTAATGTACTTCACACAGAATGGCAATCTTCAATAGATACGTACATACGAATCAATGAGCCTGGCTGGTGGCCGACTAGCGCCCCCAGGAGACCGGAGTCTCCCAGATAGCCATTTGAAAAGCAAACTTTCGGACATGACAATTCCATATGATATAGAACTCCACGTCGAGACTCAATTTAAAAGTCAGCAAGCCAGGCTTGGTTTAGAGGATAAGGACTGGGGTCGGCATAGTTGTCACGCCCGATATGTCGAGGGACGTCATCATGTCCTTTCGGGACGAAGGTTCCCACAACAGTTCGAGACAAATCTTCCATATGACGCCAACAGTTTTATTTGGCTCTTTGAGTTGACGCCAAAACGAAACATCCTCTGCAGCCGCAATACGAATCTGGTGTCGGAAGACCAATCAAAAATGTAATAAATTTTCATATAAAAATTAAAAAACTTTTACTGTTCTTGCTGTTATCCCGGAAATGATTGTTGCAGATGTTTGTCGGCTGCTGCTGGAGGCTCTCCATGTCAACTGCAGCAAAATTATATTTATTGGTGAGGTTCCAGACGAAGTTCTTGGTCTCGTTTAATCTTTTTTGCTTCTGAGCGTCAAAATAAATAAATTTAATTACTTTGGCGCCCAAAACAGCTCGAACAGCTGGAAATACAATCCACAAATTCAGAGTTCGACGATTCGAGTTCGATGTTCGTGTGGATTGAGGTTATTTTCTAAAGGGGAAAGGTATTGTCTAAATTGGTTAGATGGGTTTTAGTAAGAAAACGCCGAGGTTAGCTTGGCCTTCCTGATTTGATATTATTATTTTCAGTTTTCATAGGATCTAGTATCAATTTAACATTAAATGAATATTATTAATATGCTTCTTACGATTTTAAAACTAATGTATACCAAAATCATTCAATCGATCATTTACAAATATCCTTTTTCTTTCTGTGCAGGGGAGACCAGTCACAAGAGACAACGAACAAATCGTTCGGAAGCTGGAAATGCCACGGAATGCCAGACGCTCAACAGGCACTCCTTGAAACTGGAACTAATCGATGAGCCGTTTCCCACCAAGAAAGAGTATTTAATTGTCATGCAGAATGAAACAAAAAAACCTTGGCAACTTTCCGGTTTCCAGTCAAGTTCCTCGAAGGGCTTATCTGTTCTCGGTTCATTTATAGTTCCTCCCGCCGTGGCTGAAACTACGCTCGACCTGATCAAGGATCATATTTCCAACTGTCATCAGCTAACGCTGGATCGTAAATCAACCAATAAGGAATTGAACAAATCTCTGCTTAGGGCCATGCGTCGAAATGTGTTGTGCAAGCCCCTTAGACCCATACCCAGACCTTCGCATAGGACTGAAACGGAAAATCCATTCAAGAAACTTAATCTAAATGCCTCCAAGCGGGAGGTTATTATGCTGCATTCGCCAGCCAAGGATTTCCGTCCCTCTAAGAACTCCTTTAGCATGGATGATGTGGAAGTGAAGCATGTACAAGTCAAGCATAGCGAGAAGACCACGCCTGTACCACCAGTGCCGCCAGCGAAACCCAAGCGAAAGCCCATCCAACCATAGATGTAACTACTTCACACATAACCCTAGGTTCACATAAAGCGTAAGCCACCCAATCACCCAGAACTCTTCAGACTTTTTTTTATTGAATAAGGGCAAGGGGTGTTCCGCTTGAATGATGCCAGCCGAAGTGGACTGATGATTAATTTATGACCCTTTAATCAATTAATTCATTTATTTTCTATCACAAACCTTAAGTCCTAGCTACCATATTCTATTCACTGCCCTCCTCCGCTCAGATCAAAGCTGCTCTCGCTGTCGCCAAAGATGGTGTAGGCAGCCGCGTCCACTTCCTCGCCATTGGACTTGAGTAGATCGAACAGAGCACAGATATAGGATTGGGCCATTTGCAGAGTCTCAAATTTGGATAGCTTCTGGTCAATGGATGGGGCTGGCACCACTTCACGTAGGCGATCAAAGGCCTCGTTCAAGCCATTCATACGCTTCCGTTCACGAGCATTTGCTGCCTGGCGTCGACGTTTCTGCACGGTGGGACTTAAAGTCGTCTGCTCCGTACAATGGGACTTTCGTTTCTTCTGTAATTGTGTCTGCTGCTGCTCTTCCTGGCCAGCAACTGGGCTGCTGTTGGCTTCCAGAAACGGCCAATCTGGCGAGAGAAAAGCTCCTCCTTGATGGTAGTTCGGCATGGAGCTCAAGTTAAAGTTGGGACTGCCCAAATACTGTGAGCTGTTATCCTCCTCGGATGAGTAATAGTAGCTGCTCATGGCTAAATAGTTCTGCACGGCTCGAAAGTTGCGGCGCAACTGCCGCACCAACCCTTGAGGAGGCCACTCTGCTCGGGAATGGCTTTACAAATATTTTCACCGCCGCCGCTGACCAAGTTTGTGTAAATGGCCCGCAAATGACCCCTTGCCCCTGGCAGATCCTCACAATTACCATATCCCAGGATCGGCCACAGGGGCGGCTACCACAGTTAGGGGTTAGAAATGTGCTCGCTCTCGCTCGCACACGCCTACAACAACTGGCACGCGTCATGTCATAGCTTGCCAAATTGGCGCTATCATGGCATGTGATCTTCTTCTCCTTTTTTTCTATAATTTGTGACTTTCACGCTCGAGCAAGCGAGAGGGGGGATGAGCCGCTGCCGCTGCTGCTGCTGCTGCTGCTACTGGCCGGCACATCAATTAACTCTACTGACCATATGTTGCCGTGTGCCACACTTTAGGCCAAGTACAACATATGGCGGAGATCTTAGGGTAACTACCCCACACCAAGTGGAGAAATCTTGTGCGCATGTTCTCTCCCTGTGTGTGTTTGGTAGAGAAATGCGAAACGAGTCCACTTCGTGCCGACAGCAACAGGACTGCAAAACACAAACACTCGAGGACACTCGAGAGCAGCCTTATCAATTTGTTGTAAACATTCGGCGTTAATCTGTCCCGGCATTAGGAGTTAGCCATGTGTCTGTACTTGGGCGTTGTGGAGCATTTGGTGGATGTGGTGGCCTATTGCGTGTGCCGTGTCCTGGAGTTGTCGCTGCTTACATTAATGATGATATGCGGTTCCGCCAAATCCAAATTGGCCAGCCAGCAGCAGCCCAATCAATTGACTGACCAATGACCACATCATGGATTTGGGCCAGGACAAAGTGTGGCAACTTTAATTTAAGGGGTATTTTCTACAGTGTGATTTGTGTTTGGTACAATAAATTATGGCAAATGTATAAAGTTGTTGTTGTTGGATGGGGGCGGCTAACTCCTTAGTTGTTTACATTGTTTCTCTGGCTTGTTTGTATTGTGGTAAGGTCGTTTATTGTACTTATTAGTCCTTGCCATTTGCATGATGATAAAGTATCGACTGGGGCTTCGACTTTCCTTGCTCCTCCAACCACTGCAGCATCTGTATTTATGTAGTTGTTTACAGCCGGCAGGCTTTGCATAAATTTATTCAAATTGTACGTGCAAATGGGAGCAATAACGTTTATTGCTCCAACAAAGATACTTGTATTGTAGTAGGTGAGCACACACAAGTACACTTGCAAATATAAACCGAAACAAGTAGAAATATTTGATTTAAGACCAAGGCTGTAAATCTTCGTAGAGGTATGGTCCCTATCGGTAAGTGGAGCAATTCTTATCAGATGCTTAGTTATATCATTCGTCAACTCACATAGCTGAGTAACGGCCATACAAGTGAATGGCAAAGAAACAAGCCGCTAAAACCCGTATACTTAAAAAACAAAATGAGTTAAAATGGGGTCTGGTTTGAAAGGTAATAAACTTAGAAGGTTCTGATAATTCGGGAGTTCCTAATAAACCGAAACAAGAAACATACTTATTAGATAAAATTTGTTCTATTTATAAAAGCTTTAAAACCAGTGCTCAATACCAAAACCGGAATCGGAACCTATACAACATTTTTTTTGAGAACCGTATACGGCTTAGCGTTATTATTGGAACCCATAGTATCGGAAAGAAACCGAAACTTTGGCACCGGTACAGCTTCGATTTTTTTGTATACACTGTACCTAATTATATTATCTTATATTACACTGTGGAACAAAATTCAACTTTTTTATACCCTGGGATTGAGACCAATAAATTGTGAAACTAGAGGCATCAGGTAGCAACTCCTCATACCCAGTTTTTCTTGAGCACGTCAAGTTCGCGTTTAATGGGCACATTTATACTAGCAACATACACATACAACATCTGTTGCTGGTCAAATAAAGATGAGAGCTAACATTTTGGAAAATTCACCAAAGATGAAGGGAGTCACCACAATTGTTTACCAAATTCCCGCCTCCAATGGATAAGCGGTTAGTACCCCGCCCATAGAGGTCCAACTTAGAAAATCGGATTAATGGAAAACCACTCAATGGATTTGTGTAACATTTTAAACATATTGAGATGCTGACCAATAAAATGAGTCCTCAAGAGATGGTATCATGCATCGAAAAACCGCGATAGTAGGTACCACATTTGACAGAACCCATTATCGAGTTCATATAAACTATAAACTAGAGATGAAAATAGAGCGAACTGCGTTTTTAGATTCACCATCGAAGCCTTAGCTCGCGGGCTATGGGTATCTTTGCACAAGCAATTGCCTCAGAACAACATTGACCACTTGGGTGTCAAGGGTGTCTCGAAAATTATGCAAAAAATTCTATGAATAAAATTCGTCATTTGCACTAGGAAAAAGTAAAATTTTGTTTCAAAATGTCTTTGGTGGACAAACCGCGATACGTTAAGATGCCTTGAATTGAAGTATTTTAATGACATGATCTGTTTTTCTGCTGGTAATGAAGCACTCTACTTATAAGATTAATTTCATAATTTCAGTGAAGCTTGTTTTACCTAAATGGTCAATGTTGTTCTAAGGCATTTGCCAGTATAAAAATGCCTGTAAACCGCGAACCAAGGCTTCGTTGGTAAAACTGAAAACGCAGTTCGGTCTATTTTTATGTCTAGTTTATTGCCTATATTGACTCGATAATGGGTGCTTTCAAATGTGGTACCCACTATCGCGGTTTTTCGATGCATGTTACCATCTCTTGAGGACTTATTTTATTGGTTAGCATCTCAATATGTTTAAAATCACAAAATTCTATCGAGTGGTTTTCAATTTATTCCATTTTCTAAGTTAGACCTCTATGGGCGGGGTACTAACCGCTTGTCCATTGGAGGCGGAAATTTGGAATAACAATAGTAGTAACTCCCTCTGACTTTGGTGAATTTTCCAAAATTTTAGCTCTCATATTTTTTTAACTAGCAACAAATGTTGTAGTTGTGTGTTGCTAGTATAAATATGCCCATTGAACGCGAACTTGACGTGCTGAAGAAAAACTGGGTATGAGGTGTTGCTACCTGATGCCTCTAGTTTCACAATTTATTGGTCCCCGTCCCAGGCTATTTTGAGTGTTCCACAGTGTTATATATATCTACCACCATATTCCATCGGATCTACACAAGTCTACATGTTTAACCTAATTTAACTATTCTGAAACAATCAAAGAAAAGGCTGATTTGAATGTACGTCTCGTTTGGGGATTCAACTAGGAACCTTGGCTCTTAGTGCGAATCAAAAAGCCTCTTAACGCACTACAGCATGGCACACGCCTTCTGTCTAACGACTTAGGTGCTACTTATAGTTTTCTGTACGATGGTTGTTTGAATTGTGCTCATTTTTCAGAAAGTTTGTTTCTAATTTAGAGTTTATTTTCTGAAGATTATATTAAAAAAATTATATTTCAAATAATGACGTAGAGCCTGCCTAAAAAAGTTCTACGATTTTCAATCAAAAAGGGCACTAAAACAATAACTTTGTTTTTAGAAACTAAGCCTTATTAGTTTCATTAAAAAACAACACCACAGTTTGATTGCTTTGGGCAATTCAAACAATTGGCGCCTGTGTTAGTTGAAATGCAGGAAAAGAATTTGCCCAACTAACACCACAGGGGGGGGGAGGGGATACACACACTCAAAGCCTTTGTGTTTTTTTTTGGCGTTTGCTGCTGATGACGTTCTGGATTTGGATGCAAGAGGTCATAGCAATTCTGAGGTACCTTTTGCCTACACACTAAGGACAGGCGCAGACAGCTGAAGATTGAATTGGTATTTATGAAATAGCTATACTGTCAACCAGCCTCCTTTGTGGTGCTGTGCGTGTCTTGTTTTAGAAAAGTTATGGACAAAATCATAACTTAAATGACCTAGAGCCTGCCTAAAAAGTCCTACGATTTTCAATCAAAAAGGTCACTAAAACAATCACTTTGTGATTTTGCAAAAGTATGTAACAGTATAAAGTTCTTGATCGGCATCAACAGCCGTGTCAATATAGCCATGTCCGTCTGTCTTTCCGTATGAACAAACATATCTAATCAAAGATGATATGAGATATAGGTTTGACATGTATAGGACAAATTATTTTCAATTTTCGGCACGCCCCTTCCGTCCCTGAATTTGAAAGTTATATCTCCTACAGTTTGATAGTTCGTATCTTCTAGACATATTTTGTAATCAAAATTATTTATCGATTTGCCAAAGTAATGAAAAAGATTGGATAAACGATACTCAAGCTATGAGCAAAATAAAATCCAATGTAGCAGGTGCCGGATCAGCTTCCACCCCGAACCCGGCATTACATTTAACAAAGACAAAGGAGAGAGAGAGAAACTTAGAGATGATGTGGATAAGATTTTTTGTGTGTAATATCAAAGAATTATAGCTATTATAGATGACGCATGTGAAACAAAAAACTATTGTTCGTGGAAGCTGTCATTGGATCCGAATTTTTCTTGCTGCCTTTACGAGGGAACATATATTGAAATTTACGTTTTCATATTAGCTATACGGCTAAGAGATAGACATAGACCACTCTTACCTACTTTGGCTCTAGGAGATCCAGTGCAAATGTTGATTTGCTTCTATACTTTGCACGAAGGTACACAGAAAATATAGTAAATTAAGTGCACAGCAAATATAACTTGACTTTAAATGTGAAACAATTCATTTTGTTGATTTGATTCGTTTTACTAAACAGTATTCCCGTTGATTTAGATTTATTTCAAAATTTAGTTTTTTTCAGTATTAAAAATAAGTAGTACTTATACCAGTACGTACCGGTATACCGAAATAAAAATCCGGGTACCGTATCAAAACCGAATTTAATTGAAAACCGAAATAGAACCTTTAACCGAAACAATCATTCGGGATTAAGCCCTGTTTAAAACCTTTGTCAGGAGATTTACACGGTGAAGCAAACTGCATAAAGTTTTTGAAAAAGCTTTCGTTTGTGGGAAAGAGGTGTAGAGGGGTAAGGGTCACCACTACACCTCTTTCCAAAAAAAAACTTTTTGAAAAACTTCCTGCAGTTTGTTTAACCGTGTAAGTCCCGATTTACTGTAATACTCTGTTTACACTGCGATCGTATTCTTTGCTCAAACCCCACCATCAGAAACTAAAACACAGACTATTCCTCTCCTCACTCCATGTACTATTTATTCAGCCATTCTATATATCCCAGCAGAGCGATTTATCAGCACAAGGACAACCATCGATGCCCCAATTGCCAATCTTGATCTCCGTTTGTGTACTCTTGCTCTGTGGTCCGGCATGCCTCCAGGCATTCTTGCCTAGGTAATATCTATCGGGCAAGTAGTAGATGGGATATTGCTGACGCAACTTTTCGTGGTCCTTAAGCAAACGCAACGCCATTTCCGGTGAGGTTCTTATGGCTTCCAAACGATATTGCTTCGGCTTGACCTGACGTATGCCCGGCTGCAGTTTCAGACGATCGTGTGGAATATACGAAAGCAGCAACGTATCCATCTCCTCCTCCTGTTCCTTGCGGAACTTGGCACAATTTTCGCACCGGCACTTGCCTCCATGATAGCAATAGCGCTTCTTGCCATCCTCATCGACCATCAAGAGAGGCACACAAACTGGATAGGGATCCGGCTGCGGTTCGGTCTGGGTTTTAACGGTGCTTTGTTGCGGTTGCGAATACATATTGTCAGTGCGAATTTTGAGCCAGGAGATTGGGAGTGAAAGGGAGAAACAAGTTGTCTACCGTAAATTTGGCTTTGGAATGAAATGACACAGAGTGCTGGGTTGAGTAGAATAAAAGGGGTTTATATAAGTCAAAAGAACTCTTGTTTCCATTATGCGATGGATTAAAGAGCTCTGTTGACCCACAAGCACTGTTTCATACTAACGGGACCCTGACAGTAGACATTCCTGCTGATGTCCTTAATTACCCCGTTGGTTCTTTGTGGAGTAAAATTATCAATTTCTCTTCCTTTGGTCAACATTTTTTTGTAGTAAGCCTTGAGCTCTCGATTCCTGACTTCAATAAAGAATTCTTTCATTTGAGGAATATCTTTTACAGCTGTAACAACTCTGGTGCTCGGTTGGAATTCGTCCAACTCCTCACATTCCTTGGTTAACACCGAAGCCTTGGCGCTCCTCTTTTGCTTAAGAGTGCTGGATACGGCTGAGGCTATGCTACTGGAGGTAAGCATTTGTGGCTTAGACTTAGACTTGGGATTGCCTATGAGAACGCCATTTCGCTGCGAATTATTCGTATACTTTCGGACATAAGTATTGACCTTGGTTAGCGAACCGGTCATGGAGAGCAGATACCATTTGTGCTGCATTTCTACGAGCTGATCAAAAAATGTATCGTTTGAATTTTGATTGAGTTTGAACTGACAGACCGATTGCTGCGTTTTGGTGATGCAGTTGAGACCTTCCACCAGATTTTTATTCGATTCAGATGATCAAGGCACTTTCTGCTGGTGCAGACTGTAAGATAAATCAATCTTAAGTCGGCACAATTGACACAGTTTTTCACAGTCGTTTACTGTGTCTGTGTTACTGTTTTACTGCGTCTGTTTACTGTGTTAGTTATGTTATTAGTTCCATCTTAACAGACTTCACTTATAAATATGGTGTTTGATTTTCATACGATTCACAAACCACAGCGATCCACTGTTACTGAAAGAGCCTTTCCAACATGTCTAAATGGTTACACTGTACATTGAAAATAGTCAACTTGCATTTTGTCAAAAATATAGCCGCAGGACTATTTGCCCTTGATTTTGTTGAGCAAGGGACAGTGGGAAACCGTCCACAAGCCGGTTATCAATTTCCATACTTTCTAATGAACCGTTTGAAGCTGCATGTGTCGTATCTACATTTTACCCCAGTGCCCATTTTATGATTTTAATTTTTTTCCATATAAAGTGCAATTGATTCAAAGAATAATGCCGAATGACCGTCCACACCGCCAGCAATACGCGCAATCAGTCCAAAGGTTGATACCAAACCTGACCTTTGGAGGCAAATGTTGGTTAACGAAGTTTCCTCACAAGATACATGAAACATCATTGCATGACCAAAAAAGTGACTATTTCTGCCGGCAGCGTTTGCTTCAAATTTAACTTTGGTCAGTCTTCAGATTGAGTGAAATGTCAAGAAGAATCGTTATGTATTTTGTAGTGTTGTAAGCCCAATAAATTTTTCAGAGCAAACATTATTCAGAATTTCTTTATTTTTGATCAGACAAAACATATTTTATAAAATTTTCAAAAATTTATATAAAATTTTATAAAAACGAGAAAGGCAAAGCTAACTTCGTCTGTACCGAAGTTCTGATACACTCGAAAAAGCTTGTCTCAACGGTTAGAGACTTCGACCAAACTTCGCAGATCAGCTTAAAAACATTCAATATTACCCATGACCGTGTTTGAGAGCGGTAATATTAAGAACCAAACAGTTTTTCTCACTAAAACCCATTTTCCGAACGAAGATTTGTATGGCAGCTACAAGAAGTAGTCATCCCATCCGGTCGGTTCCGACATATTAACAGCGTGCAGTAAAAAGAAGACTCTGTGCAAAGTTTCAGCTCGATAGCTTCAAAACTGAGAGACTAGTTCGCGTAGAAACAGAACAAAAATTTTAGTATAGTAGTATTTCGCATTTAAAAATTCCCCCCCAAGGGGGGGTTTAAACCCGGTCTTATACAAAGAGTCAGGCGGGTATCATGCAATATTTTTGTTGTTTTGTTATAGGCTCATCAGTGGCCCAGCGGTTAGTGTGCTGGACTGCTGGGCGGGAGGTCGTGGGTTCGATCCCGCCTCTGAACATCTAATAATAAAATTTGTTTTCTTTCTTTAGAGAAATAGCTTTTACACATACGGTCACCTTCACCAGCTATTGGAGCCAGCTGTGAAGTAATCTAGCCATGAAAAAGCAAATTCTCAAACTTTGTCGTTCGGATTCGGCGTTAAACTGTAGGTCCCTTTCTCCTGTGCGAAATATTTAAAGCACACACGCCAAGAGATTGAGAGAAGCTTGGCTTGGCCCTGTTGGAGGAGCTGTATAGCCAATTTTACATTTACAATGGGCATGTTCAGCTCAATAATGTGTCCCTGAGCATCGGATCGTTTCTGCAGTTCTAGGGAGCAGGATCACTTCAAAGTGGTGTACTATTTCTTTGATACTTGCTTCTGTATCATGATAACTCAAAATGGCTATTATGATGTCGCATCACTAGAGTTTTTTAGGAAGATTTTTGCAAATTTATACTTGTTCGGGGAGCAAGTTGATCTGCTGAACACGGTCACAAAATGACCAGCTCACATATGAGAAAAAAAGAGATCTGGCAATTTCAACGCAACGTTAAGTTGGCTGCGCCTCGGTTTTTCATGATTTGACGGCGATTTCATACTGCCATGATGCAGGTTTTCAGTAAAGTGAATTGGAATTTTATATCTTTTTCTTTTAAACATCCAAGGAAATGCGTATCAACTTTCTACTTACTCTTTACTGGACGGAATCAAATTAAAACGTTTTAAACTGATTCACCTAATCAATTTGATACAACAGCACATTTAACAAATTCGAATTGGACTCTTTTTGACGAAAGTGAAAACGGGAACAGGCCTGATAAGTCAACTTTTGTGTAAAAGTCGAATTCTTGAAATTTTGTTTATGCACGCACTTTAGGACCCATTTCTTGAAATGATTTTGCAAAACAATGGGTAGCATCGTACCCTTTCGGATTTTTTTTGTGTCGACCGAAACAACTTTTTTGAGTTCAAAAATTTGACACAGTATAATTTGACTTTAAAAACGTCAAATGTCATTCGGAAAGCGACTAATATTTAGTAAAAACTTTGACATTTACAAAATGGGTCGCTATTCCCTTGATGAAAGTTGCGGAAATATTAAAAATATATTTCCAAAGTGGTGAGTCCTCGACTTAAACTGTGCGAAATTTAATAAAATCATTTAACAAAACCAATTGTTCCGAAAACTCAATTTGTGGATCAATTCGTGAAGCGAGTTCCTGAAACTGGAATGTTGGTGGATAAACCAAACCGTGTACGTACTCGTACAGTGCGCTCGACTGAAAACATTGCCAAGTCAGAGCTGTGGTGGTCATTTGACCGAAATTGTTTTTCATAAATAAATGATATGAGCCAACCTTTCCAACAAATGTGTTACACTATAATAGATGTGGTCAGAATACAATACCATTTCACATCATTAAGTTCCATGCATTCCACTAAAATGGGCTCAATGTGCAGAGACTGTAAGGTGAGAAGGGTGCGAACCAAAACAACGGAATAGAACTTTCGATCTTCCGAATTTTGGAATATTGCCAGCCTTTGTTTTGAAACAGAAGAACCCATTTTAGACGAACTTTAGGATCTCTATCAGCGATTAAACTCAAAAAAATACCGTTATACCCTTCAAATCAAATTTTTCTCAATTTCTTTATACAAAACAGCAGCCCTCGCGTTGATACCTACAAATGAGTGAATTATTGTTGCCTGCAATTTATCAAAATTGTTGCTCTTGAGTGTAATCTCTACGTACAAAATACGCTAGCCAATATTTAGTAACATTCAGTAGCTCACTAACAGTGAAGCTAAACAGTTGCTAAGTTAGTCCAAAATGTTGCTAATTAACAAAGAGTCCGAATGGCTGCGCACTACCATTCTGCCGGAGATCTTAAAAAACGGACAATTAGTGGATAATTATAGTGAATCAAAAGCAGATACCTTCAGTGTGGAAAGCATTGATATCCATGTTATAGGTCTAGCAGAGGCTTACATGTTAACCCAATGCTATAGAGCAACAGTAAACTTTATATACGCTGGTGAACAGCTGAGAAGAAAATTGGTTGTCAAGGTACGATAAGATCGTTAGAAAGCGAAATGCAATTTGATAATCCCCTGACGATTAAAGTATAATTGCATATCTAGGCACAAATAAGTCATTTATTTCACCACTAACATACGCTTCTTATCATTAAATTTGGTTATCTTTTTTTTATAGAAAACACCTACAGTACCTGCAGAAACTTATGCAGCCATTCAATTCGGCGATTTGTTTAGCAATGAGATTTTCTTCTATACCCAAATTCTACCCAAAATACAAAAGCTGGCCAACGGCAAGTTTGCGGCTCCTCGGTATTATTATAGCGACTTGCAGCCTTGTTCGGCGGTGCTCATTTTGGGTGACTTTGGTGAGGATAACTGGAGGGTGACCAAGGAGCGAGTGGGTCTAAGTTTGGAACATGCCCGCATAGCCGTTAAATACCTGGGTAGATTTCATGGCCTTGGCTATGCCCTGAAGCACAATAATCCAAATCGTTTCGCTGAGCTGACTAGCTCACTCAAGGAGTCACGATATGCCCAAGATACGATTCATCCTCAATGGGTGTTAACCATGAAAATAAGCATGAAGCGTATGTTCAAGGCTGTGACTAAATATCAACCTCAAGTGGACAAGGACTTTGTTAATAAGTTTTACAACTTGACTAATGATTCTTTGCACTACCGCAGGCAACGCGTGGCCCCGAGGGAACCACTGGCCACGCTATGTCATGGAGACTTTTTGAGAAACAATGTAGCCTATAAGTACAATGATAATGATGAACCCTTGGACATAATGATGTTTGACTACCAAACTGTACGAGTCTGTTCGCCCATGATGGACCTATGCGTATTCCTGGCCATTTCTGTATATGCGGAGGTACGCCACACTCACTTTGACAGCATATTCGATGACTATTGCACGGCTCTGTTTGACAGCTTTAGGAAATACTCAAATGGAGAGCTGCCTGGGTACCTAAAGTGGGTAAATTCCATCTTGTAAAGTTAATTTTTTGTTTGACATTTGCTCTCTTACAGCCGCGAGGAATTGTTGAAAGAATACATACGCTTTCTACCCTACGCCGTAAGCATTGCCTGCTTCTTTCTGATGAAGCTAATTGATCCGGAGACAGAGTCTGCTGAGGAAATGTTAAACGGTGGACAATCGGATGAGCAAATCATTCAGGATGTGATGACAAGAGGTGGGGAAATTTCCGATCGTGAGGTGGCACATCAAATTATGGAAATGTTTGAGCTAAGTCGCTTACACAATGTGGAAATAGACGATGGAATTGTGCCCAAGGAGTAGTCGAATTGGGCTTCAGACTAGCCGCATATGCAATTAGCTTTCCGCATGATTCAGACGCGTTTATTTCGGTCGATCATTTTATGGCAGGACTTAAGAACTTAAGACATAAACTAATATTTACACGCAAGACTCTACACTGTGCGGCAAAAGAAATACATATCTGAAAGTTGGACGACTCTTCTAATCAAGGCAGCAAAATACCGTTTGACTTAAATCTGGTTAAATAATCAAACCGTATTTTGCAGCCCTATCGAATACATTTAAATTATTACTAAGATTTCTTTGAAGTCTAAGAGATCGACATTGTTGTGTATTGCTGGAGCTGCCTTAGCAAGCTTAATCCTCTTCCTCGAGATTCAGCACTTTGGTCTGAAAGCGCATACGTTTGGTGTTCTTCACCACGCCATTGGTGAGCAGATTGGTGCCCGGCTGTGGGTTTGGTGGTAAAGCTTTCCATAGACGCTTAACGCGCACCACGGCTATCGAGTTGAAGTCATATTTCTTGGGCGCAGGCTTAGCCGTCGCGGCGGTGGAGGTGCTAGCAGCTGTATCAATAGGCATGGGTATTTTACGCAGTTTGACCACAGCCTGCTTGAGACGTGAGCTACTTGAGCTGCTTACGCTGGCCTTGTCATCAGCATCTTCGGCAGAATTCATAGCCAGGGAACAGCCACGTTTTGCTGGGGAGCTGAAAGAACTTTGGTTTTATTTTGGACCTAAACGGTTATTTCTGGCTTTACCTGTCTTGCTCTTGCTGTTGCTGCTCATAAACATTCAGAGTGGGAGGCGCTGCGGCACAGATTTTGCCTGGCTCCTCAGGATGACAGCCGTAATCCTCACCTCTTAGCCAGTTGGCATAACGTTCGGGCTGAAAGCGACGCACAAATGTCTCCATCGATATCTTGACCATGTCGCTGCGACATTTACAAATGCTGGCCCGTTTGCCATACTCAATCCAACGCTTGGAGGCAAAGTTTGTGGACTCGGCTCCATTGAAGCCATGATTGAAGCCCGCATGGTAGCCAAAGGGAAAGGTGATCATGATCTCGCCCGCCTCTTGGGTGATTTTATTGAAGGGTATGTTGTGCTGAAGCAACATCTTTGGACTAATCATGGTCATCTTGTGGCGCAGATAGGCATTGCAATCGCGATAATTCTCATTGAACCTGGCATTGGCCAGCTTCTCCAATCGGCGGCCATATGCCGGCGGTATGGCATACCAGGTTTTTGGTGCACCAAAATGCAGATAGTTAATGGAATACAAGTCCATATCCTCGGTGTGCCAAGCAAACGAGCTCTTCCACATGCCGAAATACAAATATGCCGTATTAACGCCATCTATGATGATATTATAGTCCGTATTGACCAGATTCAAAATGGTATCTAGTTTCCCAATGTTCCACACCTCCAGATCATCATCACTAAGTGATCCCTTGACATCAGCCGCATACAGAGGAGAGATGTAGGTGATGTTCTTCCAGTACTTGCGCTCCAGATCATCGTAATCAAAGTGTCTGGGTGTCTGATGGAGCTCTGAGTTGGCCTTATCCATGAACTGGCGCAAAGTCAGTTGGCGACGTTCTTGGATGTTGAACTGCTGATAAAAGCCATGGCCCCTAAGACAAGGAGAAGAGTTCATCAGTCAAATGGTGGCTCTTACATGAAGTTAACTTACCCTCTGACCACTTGACAAATGGGAGCCGGTATGGTCATGTTGATGTTTTCAATGTCATAGCCAGACTTACGGGGCACCCACTCCGGGGGGGCTAAAGATTTTTTTAGAAATGGGCACAAAATTAATAATAGAGCGAAGCAGCCTTCTCTCAACATTTATAAAAATCAAACTGTCAGTGCAACTCACCTGAATCTTGACCAAACCAGCCAAGTGAGCTCCTCGAGATTCCATGTACTCAATATAGGATGAAAAATTCTGAAACTCCTCATAGCTTGGGCGGAATGTCATAATCCGCGGCTTCTTGGGATCATTGTCATCAAATGAAGAACGTGACGAAGACATGCTGCGAGGATTTGCAGGAGTAGCCGGGAGTTCAGTTCTTTTCGGCTTTTTTCTGATTTTGTACTTTTCTTCTTCGTTCGTGCACAGTGTGACCAAAGTTCAGTGATGGTCGATTTGATTATCGATAAGACTTACCGGTCGCTTGGCTTATCGATATTTCTGTTACCGGTTCGTTTAAAATTAAAGCGCCACCTCAACTTAGCTAAACACTTCTTTATAAGATTACTCTGTCTAATCACTTCTGGGAATTCATGTATGATAAACTGGTTAGCAGAAATTATAAAACCAGCTTGCTTTATAAATGACACATTCTCCTAATTTGAGCAGTAAACAATAGTCAGGTGCATTGCTCAGGGATCTCAGGATTTTATCTAAAGTATGCGTAAGCCTAGGGAAAGGCGTGTAGATCTTTAATAAAATGGGAAAACTGTGGGCAGTAAATTAATATCAATTAGCCCAGCGAAAATCTCATGAATTTCTGTCTGTGAGTGTTAATGATTTTACGATTATTTGCAAAAGATAATGTTGAATGTCGGGGCCCCCTTCCACTTAACTCTTGGGTTATCACAACAAGTATAAAAGCAACAGGTATACGCATTTCAATGCTCAGTCGTCCGTCAACTTTAGGCCGGCGCGTCAGTATCAAGGCAAAACTAACTCAATTCCAAAAGTTCGTCTCGATTTATTTTCAAAATGGGCTTCGACAGTTCTACCGATATGGCAAAACGTAAGTACCGACACTACAATGGATTAAAGTATTTGAAAATGTTTCTTATCCAGTGCTACGTAATCAGTACTAAGAGGTTATTGATACACTCCACTACTCTCGGCACTCTTCGGCGTTGTTATTGATGCATTGGTTTACTGATAATACGTATGGAAAATATCAATCAGTTCAGATTGTGTAAAGTTTTTACTTATACACTGTTAGCTACCCAGACCTAGCCGAAGATGAAGACTCCACCCTTTATGCCAGTTGTAGAAATCGTCAGAAGAAGAGGAACAGAATATGTACGCAAGAGCGTCGGTATTCAAAGTGCTGCTTGATGCTCGAAATGTAGGGCTATGAATTTATAAACAGAGTTATATTTGAGGCGGATTTGAAACCAACTTAATCTGCTTGCAGACCAAGAGAGTCTTCATACCCTATTTGGAATTACAAGCTCTAGTAGTCTCTAGGGTTGAATTTCATAGTTGGTTTTGTATTGAAATCAAATAATCTGATATCTTCGCTATATTTTAATCAATCTTTATGAAAATTTATCAGACTTTAGGTAATGCGTGTTGAACTAGAGCTTGATATCTGTAAAAGTAAAAGAGTTTTAAGTTTACTTATGGTCAGCGTTTCATGCTTACGTACAAGCATATGAACGCTGTTTTTTTGAGCAGTAGCTAAGTAAGAATTTGTTGAAGATATAAAAACAAACCGAATCGTATTTTTGTTCCGATTCCGAAAATTATGCTTCGGTAAAAGGGTCTGTTTCGGTTCTAAATATTTAGGTATTCGGTTCCGTATTGGTACTTGGATTTTCATTTCGGTATACCGGTATGTTCCGGTAAAACATAAAGAAACAGCGGTAATTGTTTTTCCGTTCCAAGACTTAATAATCATCACATAGGAATTAAAAGTTATACTCTTACTTAACCCTTGCGTTTAGGATTGCTGGAAACTTTACAGAGTGTATGACCACCATTCAATAACTTCTTCTTTATTTTTGAAATAGAATTGTTTTTGTTTAGGTTTTTTTTTTTTTTGTGGGTGTCTCGTAGTAGCGCAGATTATAGATAATTTTCTCTAAACTTAAAGTATAATTTTAAATGTCGTTCGAACAAGCCAATCGCCGCCTCATCCGCTGATGATATTTCCCATGCTTCTGCGCAGTATTGCAGGACTGGGATGATAAGCGACTTGTATAGGGCTAATTTTGTTCTTCGATTGAGGTCTCTGCTCTTGAACTCCCTACTGAGCCCGTAGTAGCATCGGTTTGCGAGCGTGATTCTTCTTCGGATTTCCAGGCTGATGTTGTTGTCGCCGGTTATCATATCAAAGTCCTCCACAACTTTAAAGTTGTACTCTCCCATTGCAACAGATTGCCCAAGACGCGTGTACTTTTGTTTAGATGACACTAGGTACTTCGTCTTGTCCTCGTTCACCGCTAAGCCCATCAGTTCCGACTGCCTCTCAATCTCTGAAAACGTCATGCTTACCGCCCGTTCGGTATTGCCGATAATGTCAATATCATCGGCGTATGCGAGTAGCATTACATCTTTATTAAAGATGTTGCCCGATCTGTGGGCATTTGGGCACCGGCGGAGTATATACTCCATCAGCAGATTAAAGAAGTCACACGATAAGGTTTCACCCTGCCTAAAACCTCTTTTGGTATCAAAAGGCTCAAAGAGGTTAGTTCCTATTTTGACGCAGCTTTGAGTGCTTCTCAACGTCATCATGCAAAGTCGAACGTACTTTGCTGGTATGCCAAAGGTAAACAGTTCTTCAAAAAACCTTGACCTTCTTGGTGTGTCGAAAGCGTCTTTGTATTCGACAAAAAGATGGTGCGTAAAAATTGTATTTTTCAATATTTTCCATTTATCCTACATTAGCTCATAGCTGCAGTCCAATAGATTAAATCGTTATTTTCCTTTTTGATTTTCCATCACTCAGTCGGCCGGAATCGTGTTGACCAGTGCAGTACCTTTTTCAACATGACTTACTTCCCCGCGCTGTATCACGAAAAGTTCTCATAATTTTGACTTCCAAATATTTCTAAAATTACTTCAATAGTTACTAAACATATCGCTCACTTACTTCAAGACTGGCATAACTCAAAAAAAATACGATTTTTGACTTGAAGATGCAGAAATATACGCTGTATTGTGTACTATTTTTTGTAAAAATTTTCATATTGATATCTCTTATACTTTTTCGTAAGATCAAAATAAGTCGAAATATAATTTGACAGGTAAATTTTCATATTATTGCAAGAGCGTCATATCTCAGTTGTCCTGCAGTCGATATTGCGCAAACTTACTTCGGCCTTTAGTTAGAACATCATATTTTTTTTTTATTCGAAGGAACATTTTAATTTATAATATTTTACTAGTTAACTCGAAACTAAGAGTACAGAGAGTAAGAGATATATGACCCATAAAGTATATATATTCTTGATCAGCATCAACACCGAGTCGATATGCATGTCCGTCTGTCCGTCCGTCCTAGAACAAACAGATCTCAGAGATGGTAAGAGATAGAGGTTTGACATGTTTGGGACAAATGTTTTTATACTTGCAGGAGATCAAGTTTACTTTCAATTTTGCCACGCCCCTCCGCCCCCGCAATTTGGAAAAACGTCATATCTCCCACAGTTTTGTAGATAGAATTTGTACCTTCAAGAGAATAGTCATTAGCAATATTATCGATTTGCCGAAGAAATGATAAAGATCGGATGAGCGGTTCTCAAGTTTTGATCAAATACCTCCGCCACCCCCCTCCCACCCTCAGACAACCAACGCCGCACAATCTTTGGAATAGAGAGAGAGAGAGAGAGAGAGAGAGAGAGAGGGGGAGAGAAGAAAGAGAGATGAGCGCAGCAGAGCAAAGATTCAGCTCCTACTCTACTTCTCACTTGTTTTTTAAATAAACCCATTGGGAACTTTAAAGGCGTTTTTCCCAAAATGGATTATTTTTAATTATGCTAACAAATTCATAGTTCTAAGTTTTACCCGCTCTTCAAAAAAAAAATTCCCAAAAAAAAAGTTAAAAACGGCTGTCACACGGGTCAACCCCCTTAACTAAATTGCTAAATTTAAACATCTCCACTCCTCAAGTTTCAAATCTCTGGAAGAGGCGGCGGCCAAGAGATTCCCCAAACAACTATTGGCATTTGACAAATCGTTAAAGATCCTCTTGGATTTCTAAATGAAAATTATACCCAAAAGCACCCTTACTAAGGACCGTATGGTCAGTGTGGGCCCCTAAATGGGGCCAGCCTGAACTACCTACCTACCTAACTAAATTACCTAAAAGTCCCAGTCTATTTGCTGCAGTAAGAACCGAAACTGTGCCGGTACAATGTTTGGGTTATTTTCGGTGTTTTCCGCTCCAAAAATATCGGTTCACCGATAAGTGTTCACAAAAAAATTAAAAATATTGTCCTTTGTTCTGGTTCTAAGCCTAAATCTATTTTTTTATTCCGTTTTTATTTCCTGGACAGAGTCAGTCGTCCCCTATTGAGGCGCTCCTGTACCAAACTCGAGCTTAATAATTGAATTTTCCGACTCCGTAATACAAATATTTCCGTGGTAAATTTAAAAAAAACGCTTATTTTTATTGGAAAATTATACTCTAGTCCCACGGAACACATTTTTAAGAGAATCCATTTTATTTTTTAGAATTTTCGAATGTAAGTAATGAAATAAAAATCCAGTTAACGATTCAGTAAGTGCCAGAAACGAATATGAGTCCAATAAAAGCGAGTCACACCAGACCTACCCTACCCTACTTGAAAAAGTCTCTCGTGAATTCTAATTGTCTAACTAATTCATGAATCATCTTGATCACAACATGCCACAAAAGTGTGTGGGTTCCGACTTGATATCTCCAGCTGATTAAATATGTCCACACGATTTGAAGACCTAGACCAAGATAATTTCTTTTTTTACGAGATGAGTATACGTTTATTTGATTAAGATTGTTGAGTTTATTTGGGAAGATGTCATTGCAAGTCAAATACATATGGTCGCGTCTCTACTCCCTGCTCTGGGAAAGTCAACAGCTCCCTCAGTTTGGGTAAAACTTTTCCATTAGGCTTTTGTTATTCCATAATTGGCTTTGTGTTAATGATAATGACTGAAGGCGGCATCTATTAATTACTTGACATTGCAACAGAGCACAGGGAATAACGCATGACACTATCATTATCAGGGTATAAAACGTTGATTGGACGTAAAGATCCTAGAGAAATAATCAAACAATTGACTTTGTCGAACTGATTTTGATAAGTATATAATGACTGTGAGCTGCATGGAAGCTTAAATCGATTTGAATCTTTGCTTCAAAATGGTTTATTTCTCGAGCAGCGAGAGAACTCCACTCTTGATGCAACGTCTAACAAATCGGAATCAATTAAATAAGAATTATTATTATTTGTTTGTTTTTCTAGCCAATGGTTTTGGAGCTCGTCACGTGCAGGCTGTGCTCTTGTTTGTGGGCATGATGATCAACTATTTCCAGCGTGTAGACATCTCGGCGGCCATAGTACCCATGACACAGGAAACGGCTGGATCTCCCTATTACAATTGGAGTGTGTCGGAGAAATCGTTAATATTAAGCAGTTTCTTTTGGGGCTATGTGGTCTCACAAGTGCCTGCAGGTGAGTGGCGGCAAATTTTTGAATTTGGGAACTAAACAGATGCAAAACACAAGCAACTGGTTAGAAAAAACGACCATGGTTTGAAATATTGTCCCTAGCAAATGCCACTAAAATGGTCACTAGCCTTTAGGTTTTTACAGCAAATTTTGATAAAGGATTTAAAGATGTTCCATCACAAACGTGTTTAACTCACGCACAAGCCATTCTGTAATTCGAGCACGAGGGGCACGAATCATGGATGTTTCATTCGCTAAAAATTACTGCATTTAAGGCTGAAAGATTCAGTACTGCTGGTCAAACGATGAATATTGATAACAAGCGTTACAAATCAACAATTTTTACCTTCCTTAAGTCGATGAATTTACATAGAAGACACTATCCATATTTTCAAGAATGAATTTTGCGTTCGCCTCGTCTTTCGGTTTGGCCTGTAAGTTCACACAGGCAAATGATTAGATAAATTTTTAGGAAATTTTAAAGAAAACTTGGCTGAATAGCCAGGATTGCAGATTTTGTAGGATTCCCTTCACAAATATTTTGATATGTGACCGAGAAGATCGACAATCCTAAAAATTGAACAGTTATTTTGAACTTGGCTTTAGACAACCCTATAAAATGACTGATGATAGCTCAGCTGAGCAGACTCAGATGCCTGTTTACACGGACTGACCTCAAATTTTACTCAGCTGAGACAAGGTATACTTAACAAGGTAGTCGCACTCGCTCTCTTGCTACTTCTTATTTTATTCACATGCTGCGTGCACTTACACTTATTTCACAAGAAATTGTACACAAAGAGCAATATGAGCAATAAGGCGCCATTGCTAAAAAATGAAAAAAAAACACGTTAAGTCTGTCACAAAATTAAGAAGTAAATCAAGAAAATTTCGTGCGCGGAGATGCGTCGCTCTCAACTGCTGTCAACAGACTGACATTTAAGAAGGAAGCAAAGAGAGCGAGACAGCGAGCGAGACTACCTTTTTGAGTATACCTTGAGCTAAGACATCAGATCGTCATCAATTTTACCTTTTAAGTTCATTTAATAAGTTTGTTTTTTATTTTTCAGGTCTTTTAGCTAAACGTTTTGGAGCTAAGCTAGTTCTTGCCTTGGCCACAGCCATCGGTGGCATCTTGTGCTTCTTTCATCCTTTGGCAGCGGCAAATGGTTGGATCTGTGTGTGTGTTTTGCGAGTTTTGACGGGTCTGGTCCAGGGATCTGTTTATCCATGTGTACACACCTTGTTGTCGAAGTGGGTTCCACGCACGGAGCGTGGTGTCCTTACCACGGGTATTTATTCGGGTGCTCAGTTTGGAACTGCCCTCATTCTGGTCACCAGTGGATTTATATTTGAGTCCAGCCTAGGCTGGCCGGGACTATTTCACCTTTCGGGTGGACTCAGTGTAGCTTGGGCTGTAGTCTTTTTCTGGCAGGGAGCCAACGAGCCGGCTCAGTCCACCAGCATTAGCAAAAGGGAACAGGAGTACATTGAAAGCTTGACGGGCAGCCAGAGTGGCAGTCAGGTTGGTTACTCTGGTGTTCTGCCTTATCCTTATATACAATTTTACTTTTCTTGCAGTCTCTGCCCGTGCCCTGGGGTAAAATCTTCAGTTCTCCTGCTTTCTATGGCCTGTTGGCTGCGCATTGTGGCTTCACCTGGGGCTTTTATACCTTGCTAACTGAGATACCCACCTATATGAGCAATGTGCTGCAGTTGAATGTCAAATCCAATGCCCTGCTCTCCTCCTTGCCCTACTTTGCCATGGCTATACTCTGTCTGGTGGTGAGTCCCATATCGGATTTGCTCATAAACAGAGGAACCATTACGATTACCACCGCGCGGAAGCTGTTCAACTCTTTGGGCCAATGGGCTCCAATGGCTTGTCTTATTGGTTTGGGTTACATGTCGGCCGATGAGAAGACCTGGGCTATATTGCTTTTGACCCTGGCAGTGGGCCTGAATGCGGGCTGTTTTTGTGGCTATCTCATTAATCATATTGATTTGTCACCAAATTTTGCTGGTCCAATGATGGGTGTAACCAACGGTATTGCTGGCATCACTTCCATTGTGGCACCCCTAATGGTGGGCGCCATTATTACCAACGAAGAGGATCCCAGTCAATGGCGTGTGGTCTTCTTCATCACCGGTGGTGTGTATCTATTGTGCAATTCACTCTTCCTCTTGCTAGGCAAGGCCACAATTCAACCTTGGAACGAGCCCACGATAAGTGCAAGCAGTACCATGACCCTGCGGCACCACTTGGAAACGGATTCCAAGACCATAGCACCCACCTCAGATAAGGAGAATCGCTTTTGATGTTAGATTTATGAAGCAAATGATATTTAATTAGTTTAATGCTTATGCTAAGACTAGCCCTAAGGTGTGATAAGCTTAAGACATGTTTTACGATACAATGGAACGTGCCTGTTTTACCGTGTACCATATAAAGATAAATATTAAGTAAATATCAACAAAGAGTTCCCCAGATGCGAAATGGATGATGGAGAAAAAGATTTTTTGTTGTAGAGACAATTATTTGTGTGCACTCGGTTTTAAAACGCGAAAAAGTCGAAACTGGAACAGCTGACCGAAAAAATAGGAAAGTGCAAGAATTTCCTTTGTTCCCGAAACTGTTTTGAGGGCGACTAAGGTGATAGCACATGACTAAAATTAAAAAATTTATGCAGATTTCATTGAATATTCCTGTTAACAGCTCTTTTCTCCATTCATATTTTATTTCCACAAAGTTTATGACAATTTCTCAGACAGTTCTGCCCCATCCTTTGTGATAGCTGTCTGTTTGTCCGGTTTTAACTCCGTCTAAAGCAGCCACCTTCTATAGATGAGGCTCAGCTTATTTAACATCTTTCAGTCATCATCAAATCATCATTGTATTGCTTCTCCGGCTACCGCTTTAGTTTACCTTGTTTATTGATTTTACTAACGAATCTGTCATTCTCCTTGCCAATTTGTTTAAGAGAAAGGCCATCATTTAAAGTGTTGATCAGCAAGCTTTCCACATTAACGCACCCTCTAGATTTTTGGGTTGTAAATAGTCATCCGATGACGCTAAGCCTCTAAATTGAGTTGCAAAAGTGTATTATAATTTTGCCCAGAAGTTTGCAACGCATAGAAGGAATCATCTCCGACCACATAAAGTATATATATTCTTGATCAGCATGACGAGCTGAGTCGATTAAGCTTTGTCCGTCCGTCTGTCCGTCCGTCCGTCTGTCCGTCTGTCTGTTTCTACGCGAACTAGTCCCTCAGTTTTGGAGCTATCGAGCTGAAACTTTGCACAGAGTCTTCTTTTTACTGCACGCTGCTAATATGTCGGAACCGACCGGATCGGATGACTACTTCTTGTAGCTGCCATACAAATGTTCGTTCGGAAAATGGATTTTAGTAAGAAAAACTGTTTTGTTCTCAATATTACTGCTCTCAAACACGGTCATGGGTAATATGTAATGTTTTTAAGCTGATCTGCGAAGTTTGGTCGAAGTCGCTAACCGTTGAGACAAGCTATTTCATGTATCAAAACTTCGGTACAGACGAAGTTAGCTTTGCCTTTTCTCGTTATTAAGTGTATTATAATTTTGCCCAGAAGTTTGCAACGCATAGAAGGAATCATCTCCGACCACATAAAGTATATATATTCTTGATCAGCATGACGAGCTGAGTCGATTAAGCTTTGTCCGTCCGTCTGTCCGTCTGTCCGTCCGTCCGTCTGCGTCTGTCCGTCTGTCTGTTTCTACGCGAACTAGTCCCTCAGTTTTGGAGCTATCGAGCTGAAACTTTGCACAGAGTCTTCTTTTTACTGCACGCTGCTAATATGTCGGAACCGACCGGATCGGATGACTACTTCTTGTAGCTGCCATACAAATGTTCGTTCGGAAAATGGATTTTAGTAAGAAAAACTGTTTTGTTCTCAATATTACTGCTCTCAAACACGGTCATGGGTAATATGTAATGTTTTTAAGCTGATCTGCGAAGTTTGGTCGAAGTCGCTAACCGTTGAGACAAGCTATTTCATGTATCAAAACTTCGGTACAGACGAAGTTAGCTTTGCGTTTTTTTTTTCAACAGCCTAAACGATATAGCCAAGGATCGCCGGTACAGATCTCAGAGAGGTAGAAGAGTTAGAGCCACTTGCACATGAGCTGCACACCTTGCTAAATCCCCAAATACCCACTGCACCGATCCAAACCTTTTCCTTCCAGTTGTAAATCAAGGTTCGTCTTCCAAATATCAAGCAGCAGTCTCTCCACACAGGTCGCCAGCTTCCGGGATCACTTATAAGAAAATATTATGGTATTTTAACATTTTATATGCAGAAAGGAAAATGATGACTGTTTACTGGCCACAATGCACTCACACATCCTAACTTCAAACCTTCTTGTGTGGCTAGATCATCTACGACTTGATCATCCGTTGCGACGATCTAGCGAATGGACATTGTATTATCTCTTATAAAGAATGAGGTCATTTAGATTTAGCGGTAAATGAAGCAATGGAAAGGGTACAACAACATTCTTATTTTTGTCATTTGCTTCGATCAACGCGCGGATGCAGCGTGGTTGTTTGTTGTAATATCAATTGCGTCGTGGAATGAGAAAAATAACGGGCCGGATTAAGGCGGGTAAGAATGGTTATGATAGCCGCTCCACCGCTGATTTAGATCATCCAGTAAATGACTTATAGACTGTGCCAGTGAACAATAGGTATTAAATGAAAATAGTTTCCAATATATGATGTTTCCGTTTTTATTACCGACGATTTTGCTGAAAGTGTGCAGATCAGCGGTGGGGGCCGTGAATTCTGGGTGCGCGGAAAAGAAAAAAAGAGCCGTTATTCGCAAGTCTCCATCGCTCAAAATGCCTTTGTTGTTCCCACAACACAATTTATTATGAGACTGACTGATGCCAATTGCCATAAAAGAAATCTCGGTGCATAGGGTACAGAGGAGTGCCCACCGCTGGCAGATATATCCCAAGGGCGTAGCCAGCTTTCCGAAAAAGATGTAAAGAAAGCAATTGAACTTCATACTTTAAATTATATTTTTCAACATTAATAATACTAGTTTACAGCCAAAAGACCCATTTTTACTGAAATATTTTTATAGTGTAGTTTCTGAATGGTGATCTCAAAATCAATTTCAAAAATTTTTTTCACGGTCTGCTTGAAAATATGAATTTTTTTCTAATTTTTTTCGGTAGGTGCTCTTACCTCTAAGCCATCTGACTTCATACTGTCAGATAGAGTCAAGCAAGATGAACCGAGCACATTGAACTGCCAGCAATTGCGCAGAACATTGTTTTTAACTAGTCATAGTTTGGATACAATAAACAAACATTTCAAAATTCAATTTTTTTACTCTAAAAATGAAGAAATTTCATTTTAAATGCCTAGAAAATATAAAAAAATCCAACAAAATTCTTTTATTTTTTCTACTTGGGAATCGCACCACGAAGAAATGAGATAACGATTATCAAAATTCATGAACAAACACAGGAGCTGTGAGCAATTTAGTGCAAAAATGTGGTATTTTGGGATTATTCAAAAATAAATTACCGTTTGCTTCGACTTTGTGCGGTTTTTGATTTTTTGGAAGAAGCCGCCCCCTCAGCTACGCTCCTGTATATCGAGTTAGTGTGGACTCAAAGTGAAAGAGTCCAGGCCAGCAACTCCAAATTTAAAAAACGCGCGCTTTTACCTTGCCTGAAAGCAAGTTGACAGCGCCATCTAAATTGCGAAAAGTTGGCAGCCCATTTAATTGTTTACAATCAACAATTAAACTTATTAAAATTAAAAATGTTGGCCAAGTTACAGTGGAAATATATCATATTTCAGCTGATGCTGACTCAATTGGTTCATTCGGGACAAGGAGATTTGCTGCAACAGCCAATTGTCCGCATAGAAATGGAAGAAGCCGGCTTTCATAGGTAAGTTTCTTACTCCGACCGCTACGCTTGCTCGCTTTTCATTAAATTCTGGCCATATAGAACCTTAAACTACAGTGTGCAGTTTGATTATCCACTAGCCGGTCAGGATTGTGAGTACATGCTATTGCAAACTCTGCCAGCAGCGGTGTACATAAGCACAGATGAGCTGGATGATCTCCAACGCCTGAACAGGGTAAGTGGGTAAACACCTGTGGTGGATTATATGTTTAACAATCTTCTTTCTTGATAATACAGCTAAGAGCCATTTATCCCAAATTTGTGGACATTGAAGTGCCAACGGAGCGAGGTCAGCCGTTTAATGTTTTGCTCAGTGGAGCACCTAAAATTAAGGAAACTATAATACTGCCCATTCACTTTCGCTATCAGGCTCCCAGTGCCAAGAGGTGATGGTGTGATGTAAATTTTGTTGCTGTTATGTTAATTAACTTAATTTCCTATTAGATCCACTGTTATAGTACCTTTGGCCACACCCGAACTCTATCTCAATTGTCACCTGGCTGATAATGAGTTCATTGACAACGAATTGGTGGCTCGACCGGATAAGCTATATTGCCTAAATGAGCTTCAAAGCAGTTTTGTGGTGAAAGAAGAGTCTTGCAACTGGAAACAAATCTATGTGGACTATCAACTAAAGGCTCCACTTCGAGCCGAAATACCCGTGGGCAATGCTCTGGCCTATAAACCGGTGCTATACGGCACCATAGCACTTAGCTGGCTGATGGTCATTTGGATTGTGCAGCGCACTCGCCTACCAATCAGTCGCATCAACCAGCGTTTGGAGGAACAGCGTCTGTTGCAACAAAAGGTCAAGTAACAGTCAATCAAATCTGTACGTTTCCATGTAAATATCAATAGAGATCTCTAAATGTAAATATGGATAGAGTAAGAGGTGGAGTTAAGCAAACGAGTTGGTAAAGTCCACTGCAAACATATGAATCAACATATTGAATATTTGTCCAAGCTTTAAGTTAACTTAGCCTAATCAATGAACCATTTCTTCTTCTCTAACTTTTATTAGACAATCTTTAAAATAGAAAATACAAACACTACGCTTAGAACGAGTATTTTACTGAAGCGGGTGGGGGGTAATAACCAAGCCTGAGCGGTTCGAAAATAAAAACTAAATGTTAAATTTTATTCATGGTACTGTAAACACTTTTACAGGAAATTTATAAGCTTGAGATATTCTAATTCTATTGGCGTTGTAATTCTTTGTACAAGGCTGAACCCTGGCGTGCCAATTTATCCGCCATTTCATTGCCCTTGATGCCTTTGTGTGCCTCCACATAGTTCCACTTTACTTGAATTTGTCCGCCCTGTAGCAGTTGGTCCAATTCCTTAAAGTCAGCTACATTTTTGACCGGCTGATTGTTTTTTAGAAGCCATCCTCGTCTCTTCCAGCCTTTGACCCATAAAGTGATCGAATTAATCAGAAATTGCGAATCTGTACAAATGCAAAGCTTTTTAATGCCCAAATCCAAGGCGGTCTTAATGGCAAAAATGGCGGCCTGAATCTCGCCCACATTGTTGGTGACACGTCCCAAAACCGGTTTGGCTGCATTCCTGACAGAGAGAAGCATTTGAAAGGGGATTCTAAGTGGAAGTCCTTACTTACAGAGCATGATTGTCGCCAAAGTAGACTCCAAAGCCGGCACAGGCATTTGCCCTTCCATTGCCTATGCAAGAGCCATCTGTATAGACTATGACAAAGCCTTCTGCATCAATTTCAAACTCAAGCTGGCCAATTCGTTTCAAGCCAACTGCCTCTGAAACCTGGGAAACATGTCGTGGTACTTTTGAGTTTTGGCCAGCTGCATAATTAGTCTCCATTTTGCGTTTGCGTAGAGGAAAACCTTCCACTTCATTCATGACTGCATTCTGAGAAAAGAAATTCAAATAAAAGCCTGGGAGGAGCCTTAAAAAACACCCACCAAATCTTCGTCTGTGATAAGTTCCTCCTCCTGGTAGGCAAAACTGGTGGAAGGTTCTGCCTCATTAAGTACCGCCTCCTGGAATTAGTATACCCTAAGTGTGTAAGACAAAGACTTTTTTTCTGTCTAGCCACTCACCAAGTCATCCTCGTTAATGAGATTCTCGGGCTCTGCTTCCACCTCATTCATCAGATTGTCCTAAAACAGAAGTTTATGTATAAGTATATCGACAGCTCTTTATGGCTTGCCCAAACCAAGTCATTCTCTAGAAGTTCATTCTCATCTGGCCAAACAGCTTCGCTTTGATGTTTTGGTTTAGGCTGTATTTGTCCCAGCGGCGTGGCCTCTTTCTGTGGGTCATAACTGATTAAGGTCCAGTAGGGATTCCTGTCGGAGCAAAACTGTTCCGCCAATGGTCGTGATTTGAATTTCTTATAAACTGCACCCTTGAAACCCTTGACCTGTTCTTCACATTCTGTCCAGGTTGTAAAGATGCCCTGGAAAGGGAAATGACTTTGTATTTGTATCAGCTTTCCATTTGGCAAAACACTTACCACTTTACGTCCTTTGGCTACTGCGTAGTAAGACATTGTGGAACGCTGCAACTGCAAGCTGTAGCGAGTTAAGCCTCCAAGTGCAAGTGCAGTCCGAAACAAAATCATTGTTGATGCCCGTTTGTGCATGTGTGTGTGTAAGTGTATTAGGGATGGTACAATATTAAGTTGTGATCAGTGATCACTGTATTAAAGTATTTGTTTTTAAATAAGGCGATGAATTTTAAAACTCTGTTGGCTATGTTCAAGCAATATGCCTGAATGATTTCTATGTTTTTATAAAAGTAACGACTAGGATAAGCTAACTTCGTCTGTGCCGAAGTTATTACACCCTTGCAAATGTTTTGAAATATCAGAGTTTAAGAACTCTAGCAATATAATCAACAATTTTTCTGACTAAAACCATTTTCCGGACGAAGGTTCCTATGGCAGCTATAAGATATAGTCATCCGATTTTAAACAAAACTTGCAAATCTGTGTGAAAGTATATAATATTAATAAAAAAAATCAAAAAAAGTTTTTCTCACTAAAACCCCCTTTTCGACTGATAGTTCCTATGGCAGCTATAAGATATAGTCATTCGATCCGGCCGGTTCCGACATATTAGCAGTGTGCAGTAAAAAGAAGACTTTGTGCAAAGTAGGATTGTCGAATATTTTTAAAATATCGTATCGATGATAATTTCTGATTTGAATGATATTTGATATATCACTTTGAAAATATCGATATTTTGTATATTGATATAATTTATATTTTTTTCACAAAAAAAGTGTTATAGTGACTTTTTTCACAATAGATGTGGAAAATAAGCAAACATAAAAGACGTGTTCACGAGCACAAATGGTGATTAAAAAATCGTATTTGTCCACAACTTTCCGTCATGAGGAAATCTTTTGCCAACACACGAACGAGAAGTGCAACAGAGCTAAGATTTGTAATTTGTATTCATGAAAGTGAGGTTATACTGTAAACCAGCATAGACTTTCCGTGGTGTGTGTTTTTTTAGAAAAGTTGTGGACAATATCCATAACTTAATGACCTAGAGCCTGCCTAAAAAAGGTTCTACGATTTATATTTTTATTTCTATTCCCTTTTTCGCAAAAAAGGTAATACTCTGCAAAATAAAAAGATATAGTATATAAAAAGCAAACATAACAATATTTTTTCATTAGATTCGAGTTAGGTATGTATTATACATATTAAATACTTTTAGTTTCAATATTTGGATTTAAAAGACTTTAAAAACACGCGTTGCGTTATATGAAAATCTGTCATACGGCTACGGGAGTCGCAATGACGCATTTTATAGCAGAAGCAAGTCGCTCCGAAGGCACTAAGCTACCAGGGGTAATAAGATACCTTTCCGGATAGTCCCGGCATGGACACCTTATGCGAATTCCAGATGATTAAGGGATTACTTTCCCATGATGTTTGCGGCAACCTAAGGTATAACTTCAGCTCACTATTTTGCGACTCTTGCATTGAAAGGCCTTTTCAAATCGACCTATTATGGGCTTCCATAAAGACAACACACGGGTTATCTGAATTTTCGTCATATGAAATCTGTAATAATTTCAATGAAACTAACTAGTATTTCCTTTTTCTTTATTTTTGGGATTAAACAAAATATGGCAATATTCAATTGATTACTGTGAATTGTTATTAGAGTTAATACATACCATTTTGACATACCGCTTTTTCTTGGGAAGATGTTGCCAATTCTTTTAGAATATCATTAGTCGCCTCTTGTACATAAAGCGACTCTTTAGTAAGGATGCCCTCGTCAGATTCAACATTTACAATCTGTATTTAGTTGAATAATAGTGATTTAACGGGATCAACATACTGACACTGACATAATATCAGTTGCATCTATAAAGGGGACAAAAGGCAAATTCGTTAACTTTAACATTTTCGGCTCTTTTTATAAGAAGATAGCGTTAAAATGAGTTAGTTTAAGGAAAAAGCTAAATCGACTCAGCTCGGTTTCCTGATCAAGAATACATACCTCGGTAAAATTGATATTTGTGCAAAATTTTGTTTGCTTATTACAGTTGTTCTAATAACGGCATAAATGTTTCAAGTATACATGTTTTATCTCTTATGCTTTGTGATGTTTTTTCCATGCATATGTTTCTTATCTGCTTTTAATCTATAGTCCCGTTAGGATTTTAAAGAGATAAAGTCAGACTTTAATAGAAAGTTGATATTTGTGCAAAACTCTTTATTTTCATTTTGAGTGTGACACATTAATTATCTCGCTACAAAAATTGATTGAGTGCATTTAAATATTGTTAACTAATTGATTATAATTAGTATTGTTACAAGTTTTTGAGTTTTTTTTATAAATTTGGACTATTTTTGGTTGAAAATGCCTCTCGGTGCCGAATTAAATGAAAAAGAAAAAACGCAAATTGAAACTTTGGCTGAAAGTGGCATTAAAATATCAGAAATTGCCAAAAGATTAAGTCGACATCGAAATAATATCGCGAATTATTTGAAGAATCCCCAGAAACATGCCGAAAGAAGTGGGACATTCATGATGCGCGCACTAAACAGCACATAAAGGCGCTAGCAACGGCTAAAAATACGAGTTGCGCTCAAATAAAGGCTGAATTGAAGTTGCCAATAAGTAGGCAGAGGGTGTAACAGATGTGTCGGAAGGAGTTGCACCTCAAATATGACTCAAAGGTACGAACACCAAAACTGTTACCCCGGCATAAGAGGGCCCGGCTTGCCTTCTATGAAAAATATTAGTTTTGGGACAACGAGTTCACAAAGGTGATTTTCAGTAATGAAAAGAAGATGGAAATCAAAAGTACTGGCGGGACCCAAGTCATCCCAGGAAGACGAACCATGATGGTATGGGCGGCATTTAGCTCTGCTGGAAAGTCTCCCATTTGCTTTGTGCCGGGACGGATCAATGCGGAAATGTATACGGATCTCCTTGAAGGAGAACTTATACCATTTGCGGAGAAGTTCCATGGCGACGACTGGACATTTCAACAGGATAACGCTCCTATAAACGTTGCAAGGCATACGATGTCGTTTTTCTGTTCCAATAGTATTCCCTTATTACAGTGGCCAGCTATAAGTCCGGACTTAAATCCAATTGAGGATCTTTGGGGCATCCTTTCAGCAAAGGTTTATGAGGGTGGAAGGCAATTTGAGTCCTTGAAGGAACTAAAAGCTGCCATTGTCGAGAAATGGGCAACTATTAACTCGTAAACTCGATGCCCCGCCGCTTGCAATTGGTTGCACAACAAAGAGTCGACTCTATTTCATATTAATAAATTCATTTATGTTCATTTAATTACTTTATCTCCTTAATTTTTGTGGTATTTAAGTTTTGCACAATTATCAACTTTACATGAAGATTTCTTCAAAAAAAATGTTTTCCTATTATATATTTGAAATACATGGTGTACATTAAATCTTAACATCAATTACCTATTTAAAAAAAATATTAACAAAAATATCAGCCAAGTAAAATTTTCGAAAAATATTTAAAAAACATGATGCACAAATATCAATTTTACTGAGGTATATATAGTTTATAGGGTCGGAAATGAATATTTCTATGCGTTGCAAACTTCTGGGCAAAGTTATAATACCCTTTGCAAGGGTATAATAAAGCACTTGATTGAAACGGTGATTGTGATTGGGAAATATTTATATTTGTCCATCCCTAGCGTTCAACATTTATTCGTATGATTGCTACGGTCACATTGCGCTGCAGGTGCAGCAAAATTTTTTCTTAAAATTCAATTTAAATAAACCATTATGTATCAGCCTCCTCCACCGCCGCCGCCACCTAGCCAGCCTCCTCCGCCGCCACCACCGCCGCCTCCACCACAACCAACCGAAACTCTCTTACCTCCCGGCGAGGATTCTACACACCAGCCAGCCTACACTTACAACCAGACACCTACTCATGCTGCCGCTGACTACAGCTCCATTTCCTCAAATTATTACAAGTATTCCACTGTCCCAGCTGCAACGCCCAGTGCTGCGTCCAACTATGATTCCTATCAGGCAGCAGGAGCCGCTTATTCCTATGAGGGCTACTACCAGGAGTCCCCATATGGCCAAGAGCCCTATGGCCAGAGTGGCTATGCGGCCTATGATAGCTATAAATATCAGGAACGCTATGCCTCCTATACTCCCAACTATAGACCACCTCATACCAGATATTCCTCATCGTCGTCTACCGCTTATAATTCCAACTATAATCACTATGGCGGCTACAGTTATGGCCCACGCTATGACTACTACCAGCCTAGGCAGCCGCGCTTAAGTCAACAGCATTATCCGACCAGAAGTGGAAATGGAGCTGATCAGGCCTATGCCTCACGCAGCTATAGGGATAGAAGCGAACCGCTGGAAAAATCCAAACCTAAAGTGGAGACTGAAAGAGATCGCCTGCTGCGTCAATGGTGCTCTAACTATTGCGAAAAACCGGAGGATTATGTAAGAAAAATGAATGCTCTAAATGAGGCGGAGGCACCAGCTGAATCCTGGGTACGTTCCTCACCTGCTGAACTGTACTATGAGCGCACCAAGCAGGAGAATGAGGTGAAGGGTAAACTACGTCTGGAGAAACTGTGCGGCCTCTTTGATGAGGAGTTGCTGCAGCGTGCCGATCGAGTGCGTCAGAGTCTGCCTGCCTATGTACCGCCTCCCAGGCGGGCTCGACGACGTGTTTGCAAGCATAAACACAAATCAGAGGCTTGTTCTTCCTCCTCCTCTTCGTCGGATGATTCGGACGAGGATGCATTTAAAATAGAGCAAGATTGCTGCATGGAGGAATTGTCACGTAAAGTGCAGCATCCACAGCGTGTGCATGCCGATCTGTGGCACAATGATGCAGGCGAAATGAATGATGGACCTTTGTGTCGTTGCTCGGCCAAGTCACGTAGAATTGGCATACGACATGGCATTTATCCGGGCGAAACGGGCTACAAAATGTGCGACAAGAATGCCAACAATGCAGGCAATTTGTATCATTATCGTATAACCATTTCGCCACCCACAAATTTTCTAACCAAAACTCCTACGATAATCAAGCATGATGAGCATGAGTTTCTCTTTGAGGGATTCTCCCTAATGTCGCATGTGCGTCTGACGGATTTGCCGGTGTGCAAGGTGATACGCTTTAATATAGAGTATACCATAGAGTATGATGAGGAAAAGATGCCGGAGAACTTTACCATACATGAGTTGGATTTGTTTTGTGAGTAGCCAGGTGAAAGCTAAAGATAGGACTATTAATTAGACTCCCCCTTCCTACCTTTCAGTTAAGTATTTATTCCATGAACTGTTGGAGCTGGTGGACTTTGATCTGATGCCCAGCAGCGTGACCACACAGGGTGTGGACTCCTGTCCGGCTTTTCATTTCCTGCCGCGTTTTGTGCGCGATCTACCCGACAATGGCAAAGAGGTGTTGGCCATGTGTGAGGTTCTAAAATATCTATTGGACAACTCGGCTCAGCTGGTGGAGCGCCAACAGCTGCTGCATCTCAATCACATTAGCCAGCATGAGTGGCAAAACTATGTGGACTTTATCAAGGGCATGCTGGTCACTAAGCCCGGCCATAAGCCTTGCTCTTTGCGTGTGGATCAGCTGGATCGTAATAACTCTGATCTACCCGAATGTGTGGACCAGGAGACGGGCATTTCCCATCCCGCAATTGTACACTTTGGCATACGACCGCCCCAGCTAAGCTATGCGGGCAATCCCGAGTATCAAAAGGCCTGGCGGGAGTATGTCAAGTTTCGTCATCTAATGGCCAACATGTCCAAACCTTCGTTCAAGGATAAACGCAAGCTGGAGGAGAAGGAGCAAAGATTGCAGGAAATGCGCACACAAGGACGCATGAAGCGTAATATAACGGTGGCCATTAGCTCGGAAGGCTTCTACCGCACAGGCATTATGTGTGATATAGTGCAACATGCCATGCTGATACCCGTCTTGACGGGTCACCTGAGATTCCACAAGTCCCTGGATCTGCTGGAGCAGAGCATTGGCTATCACTTTAAGAATCGTTATTTGTTGCAGTTGGCTTTGACGCATCCCTCGTACAAGGAGAACTATGGAACCAATCCGGACCATGCACGCAACTCGCTGACCAACTGTGGCATACGCCAGCCCGAGTATGGAGACCGCAAGATACATTACATGAACACCCGTAAGCGAGGCATCAATACCTTGGTCAGCATCATGTCACGCTTTGGCAAGGATCACGAGACTGTGTCGAACATTACGCACAACGAACGCCTGGAGTTTTTGGGCGATGCTGTGGTGGAGTTTCTTAGCTCGATTCATTTGTTTTTCATGTTTCCCGAGCTGGAGGAGGGTGGCTTGGCCACTTATAGGGCAGCCATTGTACAGAATCAGCATTTGGCTTTGCTGGCCAAGAAGCTGCAGCTGGAGGAGTTTATGCTGTATGCCCATGGCTCGGATTTGTGTCACGAACTGGAGCTAAGGCACGCCATGGCCAATTGTTTTGAGGCTCTGATGGGTGCCTCTGCTGCTGGATGGTGGCATTAAGGTGGCGGATGAGGTGTTTACGGATGCCTTGTTTAGACAGGATGAGAAACTGTTGCAGATATGGAAGAATTTGCCCGAACATCCGCTGCAGGAGCAGGAACCTTTGGGGGATCGCAGCTGCATTGAGTCGTATCGTGTTTTGAAGGATTTGACCAAGTTTGAGGATGCCATTGGCATCAAGTTTAAGCATATACGCCTGCTGGCCCGTGCCTTTACAGATCGTTCCATAGGCTTCACCCATCTGACTTTGGGTTCGAATCAGAGACTGGAGTTTCTGGGGGATACGGTGTTGCAGCTCATATGTTCGGAGTATTTGTATCGACATTTCCCAGAGCATCATGAGGGTCACTTGTCCTTGCTACGCTCTTCTTTGGTCAACAATCGCACTCAAGCGGTGGTTTGCGATGATTTGGGCATGCCCAAATATGCGGTGTATGCCAATCCCAAGGCGGATCTTAAAACCAAAGATCGTGCTGATTTGTTGGAGGCATTTCTGGGTGCCTTGTATGTGGACAAGGGTTTGCTGTTTTGCGAACAGTTCTGCCATGTGTGTTTGTTTCCACGCCTGCAGCTGTTTATTATGAATCAAGACTGGAACGATCCCAAATCCAAGCTACAGCAATGTTGCCTCACCCTACGCACCATGGATGGCGGTGAGCCGGATATACCCTACTACAAGGTGGTTGAGGCCAGTGGACCTACCAATACACGCGTCTACAAGGTGGCCGTGTACTTTCGCTCCAAACGACTGGCCACCTCGAATGGCTCATCCATACAGCAAGCCGAAATGAATGCGGCCAAACAGGCTTTGGAGAACTCAAGAGATTTGTTTCCTCAGCTGGATCATCAGAAGCGTGTCATAGCCAAGAGTATTAAGAAGCAAACGGGCAATGAGCTGGAGCAGAATGGTTTAGCAAACAAGCCACAAGAGGAGGCAGCTGTACAGGCCAAGAGGCCCAAATATGCAGATCCCCTAGTAGATGAATCTCATTTGCCCAAACAATATCGCATGCATGAAAATATTTCCAGTGATGAGCTACCCGAGGATGAGGAACCAGCTAATCAGAGTCCCAGGGGTAAGTCAGGTAAATTGCTTTACTCACAGCAGCAAAAGTTGTAAAATTCTGATTAACTGAGCAACAAGTTTTTCTCAAATTTGAAAACGCTGCTGTTGTATAGACTTCTGATTTGAAAATCTCAAAAGTCAGCGTCAAATCAAAATCAAAAAAACCAAAATTGTAGCTTGGGAAATGAAATCAGCAGTCGGCGCCTTGAAAGTTTTTCATTTGATTGACTGCGCTTCAAAGTTTTTCGTATGAATTCTAACAGTCGATGACTACTTCGACAGTCGACACTCAGTGCTTTGAAAGTTTTTCATTTGATTGACTGCGACTTATCTAAATATTGTAAGGGCCACATTTCATATATTCTATGTCCCTGCTGTGTCTGAAAAATTGACGTATTACGTATGAAGGCCTCTATTAACAAAGATATTTATTAAGACACCGTAACTAAAGAATGATTAAATAGCGAAAGGACCAAGAAAAGTCAAAAATAGTAAAAATCACACCAAATCGTTACATGTGCAAAGCATGAGCGCAATTCTTCCTTAATGGTTGTACCGCGGATGACCTATGGTGAATGTTCAAAGTTGAACCTGAAGTTGCAACCACGGATTTCAAATAGTGCTTCGAAGAATATCATTGCATATGGGAAACCCTCATAAACATGAATAGCAGATGAAATATCTACCTTGCAGACAGACTGTTACTAGTAGTATTCTTATATTTTTTCACCTTCTTATTACATTTATAGTTATTATCTAAGGATATAAGTTAAAATTTTAAAAAGAAGTTTATCCTTATCGACTTGGTGTCTAACCGTCTGTCGATCACTGCTACCCAAATCCTTTGCTACGCCTAATACACCTGACTTCCCAGGTCTTCCCCAGATATCAGATCGTTCAACTGCGTAGTTAGGAATCCAAGTAGCGGTGTTGCCGTTTTCAAAACTGTCCTTCAATAATTTGTTTCCGGAATCTTAAAGACTGACTTATAAAACTAAATAGTGCCGACCAGTTTTCATCATTAAGATAATTTATTATCTCGTGCGGTTGTAGCTCAGTCTTGCCGAAATGAAGCAATCGGTGCTCCCTCAAAATGGGACAGACGTCGATGAAGTGTACAATGTTCTCTTTTTCTCTCAAATTGCACAGTGAACATGTATTGTCGTTGCCAACCATATTAGGAACAAAGTTTAATTCGAGAATCTCTCCTCTAGCCTTGAAGATGGTGCGAATTTGATCTACTGTGAAGGTGTCTTTGAAATAGTTCCTTGCTCCCAGGTCATAATGCAACTCTTATAAATAAGCCGTTCGGAGCTTCTTGAGATTGCCCAATGCATGTCTGCCTGTAAGCTGCATCCATTTTAACGAGAGTTTGCTCCGCCCAGGATCCCCAGCTAGAATGATCTTCTAGGAAAAGCGCCACTCGTGCGTGCTGGCTAGATTTTCCCAAACAAGGAAAAAATTGCTGACGTTCGCGTAGTAGAGACCGGGCCAATAAATTTGAAGCCTATGTTCTGGCATACCAAAGACTTTTCTGAACATACTTAAAATGCATGTCTGCGGTTGTCAAATACAGCTTGGACAACCCAGTTTCGAGGTAGAGCATCCTATTAGGCGTGAAGCTTGGCAAGCGAAACAGTTTTTTGACAAAGTACCGCAGCAGACTCTCGACCTCGTCATATTCCATGATACCCCATACTTGAGCGCCGTAGCACATTATGGATCTAACTGCTGCCTCAAAGAGTTGATATTTTGTGCTGATTGGTACATCTTTCTTACTTAGTAGGGACTTCCATGTACAGTTGATAGCCATTTTCGCATCTTCATATCCAAATACCCATTTACATGTAAGTTTTGACTACTTCCAGCTCAGTCACTCCTAAATGCCACTTTTCATTCAGTGCTAGTCTTCTCCAATGCCTTTTAAAAATTAGGATCTTGGACTTTTCTGTGTTCACTTGAAAACTCCGCGTTTTGCAATATTCTTGGAATGCATTTACCATTTCTTGCATTTTTGCAGGTGACTTTGCAAAAACCACAATGTCATCAGCGTACAAGAGTGCTTTTACTTCGTGCCCATTTACAAAAATCCCTTCCGGGAGGTACTCAATAATGTCATTGATGTAGAGCGAAAAGAGGAGAGGACTTAGCAAGCAGCCCTGTTTGACCCCAGATTCTGTTGCAAACCATTCCGATAGCATTTCGCCATCCCATACTGCTGCTTTGTTAGCGTTGTACATGCTCTGAAGAGTGTTAATAAATTTCTTTGAAATGCCCAGATTACTAAGCTTGTAAAAGAGTGCTCTTTTATCTGACTGTTACTAAACAATTATTATATCTCGAAAAGGCCAAGGAGAATCAAGATATTAAAAAATCAAACCAAATGATCCCAGATACAATGTAAGAGTACGAGTCTATAGTCAAAGAACCGCTAAATACTTCAGAAATTTGTTCTTCCAAACAAAAAATGTATACTCAAAGCTGTATGAAGTTGATAATGCTTAACCGCGGTAATATACCACGGAGGACCAATGGCGGGTATCAAAAGTTGAACATGAGGTTAACACCACGGACCTTAAATACCATTTAGGAACATATTCTTGCACATAAGATTTGAAGGTACTCCATGGTCAAAGAACCGCTAATTACTTCAGAAATGTATTACTGTGATAACACTGGTATGACCAATGCTGGTTGTTCAAAGTTCAACTATCAAAATGTACAGCTGTGCCCATCGACGAATGGACACCTATTCCAAGGCTGGAAACCTCTGAAATTTTGCGGAATTTGCGGTAAGCGGGTTACCGATTTGGTAAAAGTTTACTTTCAGGTGAGTAGAAAACTTGTGAATTATTATTCCTCAATGGATCGCGAATAATGAAGAATTTACGTGCAGAAATTAATTGGTGGTCGACCGGGGTTTTTATATAATTTAATTTTGAAGTTTGCATTTTTGCACATATTGGTCATCCGTGGTATATTATCGCGGTTTAGTGTTATACGTCAAGCTATGAATATAGGTCTTTTGTCTGGGAAAAACTAATTTCTGAAGTAATTAGCGGTTCTTTGCCCGTTGACAACCTTTAACGTAGAATCGCATCTGGGATGATTTGGTTTGATTTTTTTATATTTTAGACTCTTCTTGACCTTGCCGCGATTGTCTTAATAAATATATTTGTTAATAGAGGCCCTCACACGAACTATTTTCTTAGACTTACAGCAGATTTCTCATCTGCTAGACAATACCAGATTGTTACCTAACAGGGAAATATGTTAATTTTTCGGACATAGGATGTACCTTAAATATATGAAAGGCCCTTACAATATTTAGATATCGGATCAATCAAAGAAAAACTTTCAGTCGCCGACTGCTGATTTCTTTCCCAAGTTACAATTATCGTGTTTTTTTTTTATTTTGATTTGACGCTGACTACTAAGATTTTCAAATCAGAAGCGTTTTCAAATTTGAGAAAAACTTGTTGCTCAGTTAATCAGAATTTTACAACTTTTGCAGCAGTCAAAAAAATTAAAACTTGTCGAAGTTTTTAAACACTGGAGCAAAGTATTTAAACTATTTTCTATATGTCAACAGTTACTAATCGTGGCAGCAGTAAGAGCAGCAGCAGCAGCAGCTCCGACTCCAGCGTGGGCTCACCCCAGCGTCAACGTCGCCGCCGACGTCGTCGCACCACTTCAACCGTTTCATCCGTGTCTTCGTCCACCTCAGTGGTATAACACTAGGCATAACACCGAAATGGTTTCCATAATAAAAATCTTTAGCAAAAGCTTCAAAAAATCAAGTTGAATTTTGGTTAAAGTCTTTAGCCAATTGAAAACAAATCATCGTTTTGATCTTAACAGGGTAATCCTTAAGCCAGCACCAGCGGGCTACTTGAACAGCGACAGTCGACGGCCCAGAGTGCGACCGGAACCGCTAAGGGCATTGCTTATGTGACTCATTTCAGGCAAATTTTGTATATCGCCACGGGCAGCCAGCGAGGGGGGTGATCTAAGCAAACGCTGGGCCACGCGTTGTATGTCAGCAGCCTGGACTTTTTCTGCAATCAATAAAAAGGGAGTTAAAATCCTCTTAAATTTCCTCATCACCTTGTCCACTCACCAATTTCGTTAATAAAATGCTCGGGTCGCTTGCGATGTCCCGTCACCAACACCTGCCGGCCCACATCCTCAAACACCACCGGCCTCGATTCCAGATTCATCAGCAGCATGGATTGCAGCTGAATTTTCGAGCGCATCAATTCCTCACGGCCAGGTTCACTGGACATGCTCATCAGTTCGCGCGTCAGCACCTCCACCATGTCGTTCATATGCTGTGGCGGGGCACTGCCGTGTATGCAAAACAGTCCCGTATCGGCATAGGCATGATTATAGGCAGTGGCACTGTACATCCAGTGATAGCGATTCAACACTTTGGTATACAGGCGAGAGTACATGCCTTTGCCGGGTCCACCCGCTGAAAAGGAGCCACCGCCGCCCATCATAATGTTAAGCACGCACAGCGGCACGAAATCCTTATCCTGGTGGGAGCAACCCTCGAAGCCCAAAACCACATGAGCCAGCTCGGGCAGGCCAGCGGCCGCATAAATGGGTATTTCACATTGTTCCTTTAAGAATCATAATTAAATGGTGAGTTTAATAGGAACAACTATCTCACCTTGACACAGCCACCCGTGTACTGGGCCAATGAGGTATCCACTTGCTTGGGACCCTCATCACTTAATCCTTCCACATCCCAAATGGCTCTTTCCTCCACAAAATATCTCTTTACATGCTCCACCAATTCATCGTGCTCCACGCCCACGCCTGCAATCACCATACGCTCGGGCGCATGATGATACTTCAAATAGTTCATCAACACTTTGCGGTCTATGCTTTCCAAATTTTGGGGCGGACATAGTTTGGGCAGGCCCAATGTATTATCTCTATAGGCAGCCGCATGGATCATGTCCATTAGAATGGGCTCCTGTTCGGGTCGCATGCCCAAAGTTTCCAGTTCAAAGTTGACAGCGCGACGGGCCAGATTCACTTCCAGCTCGCTGAGTGTGGGCCTTAGTGTAACATCTGCCAGCAGGCGTGTAACCGAATCTATGGCACGACTATCTATGCTGGCGGCATATATTAGTGTATCCCTGGAGCTCTGGCAGTCACAAATGCCTCCATTCTTCTCCAGCTCCTTGAGTATGGCATCTTTGTTAGGAAAGTTAACTGTGGACTTTGGAGTGCACACATAATTAGTGAATTAAAGATAAGTGGCCAGGTTAAACTTACATTAAAAGCCAGCTTCTCCAGAAAATGCGACACTCCGCTGGGGTAGGCCACTTCATAGCGTGGCCCAGAGTCTATTACCAGGCCCACCGTGCAGAACTGTCCATAGCGTGGTTCCGACGCTATGCGCAGGCCATTCGTTAATGTGGTCACTTTGGTTATGGCACTCTCAGCCAGCGGCTCAGCGTAAACGGCTTCCGGCAAATTGGGCAGCGGTTCGGTTAAAGGCGGCAGGTGTGTGACTATTTCTTTGCTGGGCTTGTTCACCTTGTGGGGACCATCTTGGCTGCGCACGCCGCCGGTTATCTTACCTATGCCCGTGCCACTGCCAATCTCATCGCCACCCACTGTGGTCACCTTGGTGGCCAAACGGCGTGGAAATCTGCGGAGTGATTGCGAAATTGTGCATTACTTCTACCAGAGTTTGGCCTAAGCACACATGGCACACGGCACACACACACAACTACAGCCCCCGGCTAAGGCTATGGCTGCTGGGATTCTTACGTGCGCCACGATTGGTGAAGCTTTCTCAGCATGCCGATGCTTCGCGCGTTCATTGTGATTGTTGCTGATGCTGCTGGTGAACTGGCGTTGTAAACGTAAATTTACAAATTTAAAATGTTTAATTATTGAATTGGAATTCGTTTCAGAAACATAATTTTTTTATTTTTTTTTTGGTATGTGTGTGTGTGTGTAGGGAACAGCCGACTGATAGGAATGGGCGACATTTACGTAACTGTTACTATAACGTGTTGAGGTAGCGACTCGTTACTAAACGAGGTATTTTGAAAAGTGCAATACGGGCACACTGAACGCACAACCGCCAAAACAGGAATTTGTTGTTATACGGTTGATTGTGAGGCTTTTTCAAAGGAGTTTGGCGTCTCTTGGTAACTGTAAATCCCTAAAACGGGGTTCTCTTGTACATAAATCCCTAAAACAGAGTTCTCCAGTCATAGCCCCTGTGGGCTAGTAGCCAATTCACAACGAATGCTTGCCGAAATCGTGCATAGAAGACACAGTTACATTTTCGAGCTCTCTTTTTGGGGAACCCTGCCCTAAAAACAGGAGCTAGCCTTAAACTGGACTTAAGGTGGGTGCAATTGCTGTTGATCTCTTGAGCTATAGTGGACTATATGTACTTTTAATACAGTTATTCCATGGTTCTGGTCCTATTCGTCTTTTAAGCTGCAGTTTAATCCTCTTCCGCGTCCACGATTTGAGCTGCCTGGTTACCTGCCGGTGCATAGTTGCTGACGAATCCTCTCCGTATTCACCAGAAAGCTAAAATCCGATTTCAACCAGCGGGTTAAGCAATATCTCCCACACATATTTACATTATCCACTTTATTTATTCAGCATTTCCAAACCAATTCTATTTTCTTTAAGCTAATCAAAATTGAAACGTCTTTTGCCATCGAATCGATAACCATAGGCTGCAGCATTTTTGGTATCCACCAGAGCAGGATTGCGATGTTTAAAGAAACTGCCATGACCATGAGCGGGACGTGATGCACTGTTTGGTATGCCCTCCACTTCCCGTGGATAGAAAGCCTCAAACATACCCTCAGGCGGTAGGCAGCATTCGGATATTTTTGAATCATTGGGATCGTAAGCCTCATCTAGTTTACACAAACACAAAAGAATGGCCAACATTTGGCATAGTTTTATAATTGTTTGCATTTTTTTTCTCCAATTGTTGACCAGACTCTTGGACTTTTACTTTCAATTGCGTTGAAAACTCGTTTAACACTGAGACGGGGCAACTGCTCCTCTAGCTCTAAAAGCTCCGTTACTCCGTCAGCTGTTTACCATTTTAAATTAAGCTCCAGCTTTCGTAAAGCTTTAACTCTCTCATAAGTATACAAATACATACATACGTATGTATATGCAGCTCCTGATAAGGAGTAGTACAATGCCGCTCAACTGAATAGGTTTGAAAAATCTTGCTCACATTTTTCCCTCTTTCTTTGCTCCAATTGAATTTTTTTCCATCTATTCTTTTTATTTTGAACCTTCATTTGTTTACTTATTATGTGCAAGATAAAAGTAACGGGACAAATGCAACGGTAATTCAGAATTTTGCTTTCGTCGAGAAATTTGCTTAATGTGTGCTCTATTTTTGGCTTATCTGAATAGGTTTGCTTATTTTGACTTCACTTTTGATTGACTGCGTGAATGAAAAGAGTTGAATTCTTTGAATTCCAAAATTTAAAGCAACTACTATCAGTTTTTTTGTAAAATGGGCCGCGAAAAACCTTTAACCGATTTTGAAAAAGGTCAAATAAAAGGCTATATTGATTCTGGTTTAAAACACTATGAAATAGCCAAGAAAATCGGTCGAAGTCAAAACGTTGTGAGTAATTTTCTTCGTAATGAAGCTGACTATGGAAAAAAATGAATGGAGGAAAAAAATATGCAACAACAGCATCGGAGAGGCGACTTATCCTACGAACTGCCTCAAATTCCCACCTTTCTGCTGGTAAAATTAGGGAAGAATGCGGCGTAAATGCTAGTGTGGCCACTGTAAAACGAATTATTCGAAGCGCCAAACACTTGAAGAGATGGAAAATAAAAAAAAAACACCTCTCAACGATGCTCGAAAGGAAGCACGACTTCGATTTGCTCGAGAACACATGACGTGGAACAAGGAGGGGAAGACGGTGGTCTTCTCCGACGAAAAGAAGTTCAACCTCGATGGACCGGATGGCTTTAATTACTATTTCCACGATATGCGAAAGGAAGAATGTTTTTTAAGTCGTCATCACTCATGAGCAGGTGGAGTAATGGTGTGGGGAGCCATATCGTCTTATGGAACATGCGAGCTCCAGTTTGTCACCTCGAAGATGAACGCAAATGTGTACAAGACTGTGCTCCAAAAGGCTTTTCCCCAGTTTTCGGAGATTTATATTCATATACCATGGACGTACAAACATGACAACGCTAGCATCCATACCGCTCGGGTTGTAAAACTGTGGATTAAAGATCAAAACGTCAAATTGCTCGAGTGGACGCCTTACTCCCCTGACGTTAACATTATCGAGAACATTTGGGGACTTTTGTCCAGGAGAGTATACGAAGAGGAAGAAAATTAGTGACTCTGGGACCCTAGTTGAAGCAATTAAAAAAGCGGTCAACAATTTCACTAAATGAAATTGAAAAAATTATGATCTTTACCAAACCGTATGTTTGAAATAATTAAGAACAAGGGTGGGCATACAAACTAAATTATGCTAAAACAAAGTCCTTTATTAATTAAGTAACCAGTGCCGAAATTTTGCTTATAGACTTATGTTTAAGAGTTTTCTTCAAACCTATTCAGTTGAGCCAAAAAATGAGATTTTATACCCGACCGAGTAAGGTACAAAAGTCGTAACGGAGAGGAACATTTGACCTAAAAGTAAAATTTGATCAGCATCAACACGAGTCATTGCTGTCTTGTAGAAAAATCTCAGAGAGGTAAGAGAGAGGTTTGACAGTATGAAATGTATCTAGCAGACAAGTTTTCAAATTACCCTCCCGCCCGCAATTGAAAAACGTATATCAAGTTTAAAGATAAGTGTACCTTTAAAGATAGTTAATTACAAAAATATTTCGGTATAAGATCGATGGTCAAAAATGAATATTGGAGGTGAAGATATTTTTGTTATGTTTTTGAAAAAAAATAAAAATATATAAAAACAAAACTAACAGAACAGAAACTTTGCTATTTCACAAATGACTGATTTCTTTATACAACAAAATTTATTTCGCTCAAATCGGAGTGCTTGTTAAGAGATACAACGTTTCAAACCTGAAAAAAAGTCAAACCTATTCAGTTGAGCGGCACTGTATTTTAGGTTCTGTCTTTGAGAGGATTATTACACCAAAGTTCAGACGCCGGTTAGGTGATCCATGCCGGTTATAATAATAGTGTTTATCCCATGAAAACTTTAAAATTGTAGAGAAGGAACCCGAGGTAATTCAGCCTTCCGCTAGAGCTGGCTCAACGAGGAGCCACCGTACATATGTCCTACCGCAACCAAAAGACGAAGTCAGGCCGGAATGATTATGCAGTTAGCCCATAACAATAACGTACACGCGCGTGAATGCGATCTCTCTTCGCTGGATTCTATACGTAAATTTGTAGATGGGTAGGTGCTACTTTTGACAATAAATTTATATGACTATCCTTTTCTGACCTAGTTTCAAACGGGAAGAACATCAGTTGCACCTGCTTATCAATAATGCGGTCGTTTTCGGGGAACCACGACGACTTACCAAGGAGGGCTTCGAAATGCATTTGGGTGTGAATCATTTGGGACTTTCTACTCAATATGCTGAGAAAATCAGCTCCCAGTCGCATTGTAATCGTTTCAGCTGGATGATTTGAACATTATACGCTGCTACGATGAAGGAAACGGCGCCTAAGGGGCACTTAAGTCACCGTAATTGCGGTCTATCCAGGTGTGGCGGATACGGAAATAGCTAGAAAGATGATTTTCTTTCGAACCAAGTTTGCCCAGTATGTAATCGAGTGCGTCCAGTGCGACATAGCGTGGGTTAAGTGAATCGATTAACCATTTTCCTCCTGCTTTTAGAACCTTACTGAAGCCGTTGCTTTGATCTGTAATGTAAACGCCAAAGAGCGGAGCACAAACCATTTTATATGCAGCCCTATATCACCGAAAGGTCCACCGGGACCAACAAATTAAAAGTACTCAAAAAGCACTTTGTTTTATCAAAGATTTATTGATATTATAGATGACGCATGTGAAACAAAAAACGATTGTTTTTGGGAGCTGACATTGGATGCAAATTTGTGCTTCTCGCTGCCTGTACGAGGAAACATATATTGAAATTTAGCTATACGTTTTCTAAATTAGCTATACGACTGAGAGCAAAAGTTTATGGACATTATAGATGACACATGTGACGCAAAGAACGATTTTTCTTGGGAGCTGACATTGGATCCCACAAAAAGAGTTTGTATGAGATGCGGTATCTATATATGAAGTGTCTTTGGTTTTATCATATTTCCATAGGGAAATAAATCAAATTGAATAATCATAAGCCAATCTTACATTAATTTATAACCGATTTCGAGATTTTCAAATGCAAAGCTGCAAATTCGCCATTATTCTCATTTGGATATTTCTTTTGCTCGTTTTGTGTTGATAAAAGTGTCTATAGATCAGGGTCGGCCAAATGGAGAGGAGAGACAAATATGGTTGTCTCTCTTTCTGACACTCAGTAAGTAATGCACGACTTCAGCAAGCATTCGGAGGGAATTTCCGAGTGACTTCGGTCTTTCTAAGGGTAACAAGAGTCAAATAGAAAAGAGAGAAAGAAATTTGCTGTATCTAGATTGCTTCTTTATTGGTGGCATAGCATTTTAGACCTATTTCCAGGTACCTTTTCAAGGAAAAGAGAACAAGCTAATGTTATATATTGTATCTGTTTTTCAGGTTAAAACAATATGGATAGGTTCTAATATTTTAGCATAAATCAGGATAATTTATGTTTGTTTTAAAATTTGATTTGAATTTTCTTTTGACGCGATCCACGTATCGATCCAATTTTGGAGTTCTTTAAAAGAGCGAATGTGCTGAATCCTCAAGGGCATTCGTCATCGATGAAAACAAATAGTAGTCGGAAGGTCTGCGCTACATATGGCCGAGCGTTGTCATGTTGCAAAATTACCCTGTCGTGCCTTTAATCGTATTCTGGTAATTTTTGCTTCAATGCGCGGCTCAAACGCATTAATAGAGTTCGGTAGAGTTGCCCTGTGATGATTTCATAGTACACCACGACCAATTGGTCCCGCAAATACAGAGTATTACCTTAGAATATACGGATTTGGCTTCGATTTTAACGTAAGGCCATGTTCCTGGTAATCTTCTTGCAGCATTCGATGGCTTTCAGCTGAATTTTTCTTTAAATGAAAGCAGAAAATTAAACATTTCCGCAAATTATGTTTTGTTGTTACAAAAGTTGACATATTCGGAGCACACAAAAACTATGTTGTTTACCCTTTATCGAAACGACAGAAACTAAAAATAATAAGGCTTCAAAAGAAAGTTAGTTGCAGCATTGTTCGATTCAATTTAATACTAGAGCATCTTTTCGCAATTTCGATATTTTATGACTCAACCATTTTCATTGAGTACAGAAATTCGCTACTAAACAAGCGTCTGTTCAAGCATTTCAAATTGCGCGCGGGTGGTAAATTCCCACTCGTTGGGGCAACGCCAGCTTTCATAAAGCTTTCACTCTCTCATATGCATTGCAGTATATGCTGGCAGCCAGCCAGCATTCAGGTTCTGTCTTTGAGTGAGAACAGTCAGAGAAGACTTATTATATATAATACTGGTCTGTGCAATAATCTCAGCAAATTTCATACGCAGCAGATAACAAAATTTAATATTCAGCTATTTCCGAGAATAATTTCCAAGTGTTTGTACTCGCAAAGTTATCGCAATGTCGTATAATCGCATTAAAGCTGATCCGGGGGACTTGTCCCATGTAGAAGGTATGGTATTTTCTCTATGCCGGCTATAAAAATATGAAGTTCTAGGCCCATGAAAACATCAATTATTGTATGTATATCCAGAAGAAGAAAGTAGAGGAGGGATTTTGACTGGTGTTGAGCTGACCAGCGAAAACATAAACAATATGTGTGTATACTCTCTTAAGGCAATGTGTCTGCTACAAGACAACAGGAGCGTATTAGAACAGTGAAAGGCGCCACGAGGGGCACACAAATTGGTGATTTTTGAAAATATACTCCTTAAGAGGATACGATATACAGTGAATTCAGTTCAGTTACAGTGAATCCAGGGCAAATAATTTGTGGATCTGCCTAAAGGCCAAAATTTATCACTGCGCACACAATGCTACATTGCGCATATGACGTCAAAGGGCTAACATTATTAAGAAAGGCGACAATTATTTTTTAATTAAGTGCGTGGGTTGTCTATTCAATTTGATGCATTTTTCACAGCCAATTTGAAATCTCTGATTTCACATTGAAATTGAGGCAATTTAATGGTTTTGTATTCTGTCCTTGAACCTAGTGAAATGGTGAGTTAGGGGTCCTCAATGGGGCTATACATGTTTGCAACCAACGAGAAGTGGGAATTCGGTGTACTTCAGACCTGTTATCCATCCATCAAACCCAGGTATTTGACCTGAAGCTACCTATTCCGCATTGACACCGAGTTCCGCCCAGTCTCGTATTTCCCCGAGCGTGTGTTTTATTTAGGGTAGATGGAATTACAGCCTTAAAAAGTATTAGTTTTTTGTGATCAACAAATGCAGTTATCTCGGAGCTTAACCTGATGTTAGGGTCTATGACAGGGTTCCCCAAGAAGAGAAAGCTGTAATGTGACTAGGTTTCTCTCTAACACACTGTGATGCATGACTTCGGCAAGCATTCAGTGTGAATTGGAGAGTATGTTCGTCCCCCAGAGGCTATGTCCTACTCTTACTATGAATTTTAAGTTGGTGTGTGATGTGTTCGCTCTAAAATGTTATCGATCCAGTATAGCCTTTGTCCTTAGGCCAAAAAGACCCTTCTCTACTTATGTTACAAGGCAATGTAGCGCCGTTTCTACCCATTCTCTTTTTGTGAAACGACTTAGGCTCATATTCCAGCTCAAGGTATGTGTTCTAGGTTTTGCTAGGAACCCCTAGCATTCAGTGCAGCCAGGCCTAAAGCTGTCTAGATATTGTTGGACATTTCCTTAGCTAGACACTTCGTTTTAATGTAAAGTCCCACCCCTTGACAGTGTAGAACCTTTCCTGGAATTTACGGGGAGTGTGTGGTGCGGTGATTCATGCCCCTAATGGTTTCTCGGAATAAATGCAATATAGTTAAATCAATTATATTTCCCTTTTTTTCAGTGCCACTCAACAATGGGGAACGTTATCCACCAATTCCATTACCACCGTGCGATGTAAGAGCGGATGTTAATCTATCTCCAACCCACAACACGGGTCCTGACCCACTGTGTCCTCCTCCCATGCTGGAGACTGGTGTAATTATGATTCATCAAACTCCTGGCTTTGTGGTGGCCAGTGGTTCAAAGGATGGGGATTTGGAGACCAAGAATTTAAGTTTTAATGATCAATCCATACGCAAGGGTTTCATACGCAAGGTCTACTATATTCTACTGGTAAGCTTTACTTATTTCCACTTCAGTTTAGCATCCGTATCATCTGCTTCTGCTCCATTCCAGACTCAATTGCTATTCACCTGTGGCATTATTTCCATCTTTATGTACCACGAGGCCACCAAATTGTTTGTGCAAGAGAATCCCGTTGTGCTGGGCGTGTCCATGATCGTCAATATTGTGGTAATGTTCTCTATGGCCTGCTGTGAGACCGCTAGACGTGTTTTTCCTCTGAATTTTGTATGCCTGGCCCTTTTCACCGTGACCATGTCGCTGTTGCTGGGAGCCGTCTCCAGTACATTAGACGCTGATGTGGTTCTCTTGGCTGTGGGCATCACGGCCTTATTGGTGGTGGGACTAACTATATTTGCCATACAAACTAAATACGATTTTACGGCTTGGGGCGGTGTACTGGTTTCGGCGGTGTTATGCCTCTTCGTTATTAGCATCATGGGAATTTGGCATCCGAGTCTGCTATCAAATGCAGCCATTTCAAGTCTAGGCGCTCTGCTGGCCAGTTTCCTGCTAATCTACGACACACAATTGATCATTGGAGGCAAGCATAAGTATCAGTTCAATCCGGAGGATTATATATTTGCTGCTCTGACCTTGTATGTGGATGTGGTGCGCATCTTTCTGTATGTCCTGCGCTTTGCCAGAAGATAAACGATAGACATTTGGACGTATGAAATATTGATATCACAAATATTATATATGTGTATGTATATGTTCTAGCCAAGTTTATATACGGCCCAAGCTTTATAAAGTGTCAGGGATTAAGTCCCTAATAAGTGTATATGGAATGAGGATTGATAGGTTAGTAGTAAAGGAATATTTAAGAAAGGCAAGGGGTTTGCAATCCAAGCTTAAAAATAACTTTAATCGAATAATTTTTCTACATGTTTCCACCAGCTGAGCTTGGTATAAGATTTCCACATTCGAATTTAATATCGTTAACAGAGACCAATACTGCATTACAATATTGTAAACATAGACTACCCATTGCGGGTTTAGTATGGTAATTACCCAACGGAAAGCATTGAATCTTAAGAATCTCAACCATAATATGATTTCTAGTTGAAAAAAAAGTAAAGTACACTCTAAAAAATGATAAACATTAAATAAAAACAATGCCGTCGATCGTATTTCATCAGATATTCATTCAATCAAGCATTCCGATAACGTCTTCAGCATCTTAGTACCAGCCTAGCCTGCTTCAGGCAGCATTTAAATAGTCTACCCACCTTCTAAACTCCACAGACTGTACAGTCTGAACCGTCAATTAGTTTTATAGAAAACCTTGAACCTACCGTTTTGGTTCGAAACTAATTTCATAGATCGGTAAAGATATATTTGGTGAGTGAACGGAAAGTTAGGCCTTGTGGTAGGGTAAGCAGATCGACTTACAATACAAAATTTATACAATTTTTAGGCCTTAATCAATATCTTTACAATTGACCAAAGATTTTGGGCTTAGTTTATTTGGTAACCCAATGAAAGGTAGTAAAGGTTTAATATAAAATTTAAGTTCCGTACCTTATCAGCGGTGTCACAGAAATCTCTTCCAACCAAATTCCAACCCAAAACCAATTCTCGGTGTCACAGAAATCTCTCTCGGTTGGTTTCAAATCTCTCGTGCTTTGTCGGGCGATTTAGCTAAATTTACCAACCAAACAATTTCGATATGCAAAATTAGTTTTTGAAATGTAAACAACATTGTTTTTCTGCATAGGTTGCATCAAATTAATTAAATTTTTTTTTGGTTTTAATATAAAAATTTGCGTTTCAATAAAAACCCTCCTAATGATGCGTAACAATTAAAATCGAAGGGCCCTCAAGTTATGAAGTCGCCATCTGTGTACCAAAATTGGCACCAACAAGGGCTTAGAGTTGTCAAGTTATATTTTATAATTTTGCATTTTATTTTTGGAGAATATGACTTAAATTTGAATTATAATTTAAAAATACATCATAAAACATATAACACTATCAAAAAATTGCATTTAAACACCAAATTAACTCATAACTAGAAGATGGGAAATTTCTTTCAGCGAGAAAAGGTAACCCTGTTAACAGATTGGATAGAAATGAACCATTAGCATGGACACAAACCTTCCAACTCAGTTTTCATATAAGAGAACGAAATCTCTGGAAGTTCTGGGACACCGACGGATTTTTCGAGCGTTTTGCAAACCAACCGAGGCCAAAATCTCTAGAGATTTCTGTGACACCCCCGTATATAATTTTATTTTAATAAAATTTATTTGCAACGGAATGAAATTTAGTTATTAAAACAACCTCAGAGACAATAAAAAAAACCAATTGTCACCAAGGGTGTAGATAGGGGAGCGGGGAATTAAGGTGATCAATTCCCCCATTGAGTTTAAAAATTGGAATTACAAGGGACAAAGTCGTCGAAGAACAAAGCAAAAAATCTAAAAAACTTTACTTTATTTTGTAAAAAAAAAATTATTAAATAAAATAAATATAATTGTCGAGTATCCCTGCCTTATCTCAGAAAATTATCAATAATTTCTTTCGATAGATCGTGAATTATGGAGCATTTGCATGTCAAAAAATCCATGGTTTCTTTTGAAACAAATTTTGAAAAGTGCAGGAAAATATGTCGTTTTTTCTGTCCAATTCAGGTCGTCTCCACCTTCAATCCCTTTCGAGAGCACATGTTCATAAATTAGAAAGCGAGAGCGGAAAAATATAAGTAGCATTTTAGACTTGTGGCAACAATCGAGGGCTATGGTGGAGTGCCTTGACATGTCATTTTACTCGTGTTTCAGGTCAAACAATTTTATATTTCTTTGTTTTACAAAAGTTTTAAATAAAAGAGAAATTAGAAACAGAACAAATAACTAATGTTGTCAAAGATTTTAGTTTAAGTAAAAAAATTAATTTAAAAATATTGTCCACATAACAGCTAACTCATTCCAATATCAACAATAACATTTGCGGATATTATTTTTTACAAAAAAAGAAGTATGAATTTAGAAGATTGGTGAAATAATTTTATAAAATTTTGTTTACATGGGTTAATTCCATGAACGTATCCGTAACCTATCATACATTTTGCTGTCGAGAATTTCAAGCTACATGATGTAAATATGGCAGTGGCGAAACATTTAACTTCACTTTTTACATTTTTTTGATCTTTAAAAATTGATTTTATGGTGGAAACATAAACTCCGGAGAAAGAGGCAGTATGCCATATGGACCCTGTCGGATATCGCTGAGGAGAAACTTGCGCTAATCAAACACAAAAGTGTTGGATAATTTATAAAAATCTTGTTGCGATTTTGTTTCCTTCGTCAACGACCTTTTCCCAGCAATATCCAAGGCAATTCAACCGCGATACGAAGTCAATCATTTTGAATAAATTCAAAAAAATGCAATTTTGTGCCCCGGACTTGTAACAGTTTTGTCAATATTCAAAATAATTATTTTGGCAGGTCAGCACTTATTTTGATTCTTAACCCGATTCAAATTAAGTGTTAATGGCTTAAAAAATTATTAAGTTGTTTGGAACTCAGTGCATACAAAAACGCTTTCAGCATTTGGTTTAAAAACTTTTGAAATAATTTGCATCCAACATTTATTTAAATTATTTTTTAAACCGACAACCCTGCGTGGCAGCCACTACGCAATTACTTCCAGTCAGCTGTTTTTTTGCCAGCGTCGCGACGCTAACTCCGAAAAAATGAAATCTCCGACATTTGTGGAATACAGACATTTGGATTGGTTGTTTTAAAAAACAACTGACCCCTAAATCTCTAGAGATTTCTGGAACACATCGGTATATTTCTTTGTTTTACAGAAGTTTTAAATAAGCCAAAACTAATGTGGGTCTTAAAGTGTATAAAAAGGTTCTATGGAATATGAAGGAGGAAAGAAAGGAATCTTTCCTTCCTGGAATCAAAGAGTACTATTTTGGATTAAAAAAGTTGATCCGACTCAATCTTTTTTGTGATCAAGTCAAGAATATCCGGGTTTACATTGTTTTTATTACAGTATGGAATTGATTTGATCCCTTATGGCTTTATTTTTTTATTTGCGTGTAAAAACCAGGGCTCTCAAATAATTGTTGACCGTTTTTCTCTTTGCGGTCTGCGGACTAACTTGCTCTTTCTCTTTGAGCAGAGCACTTCGTTTCTCTTCGTTTTGGTATTCAGTTGACTGTTCTCAGTTAAGCTGTTCTCGTTGCGCTCATCCTATAACAATTCCCTGCAGTGACATTGTCAACCAATAACAAAAAAATACTGTCATACACCTAGTTGGAATACATGTAGAATTAAACTGGTAGCAAAATTGCTAAATTCGGGTGAGTTGGGCAACAACAAACATTAGCTTCCGAAGAAATTCTCTTTTAAAATACTAATTTGTTAAATTGTAACTGGTTGAAAACGAATCGATAATGAGTGAGTTGACCGCCAGATGTCGATATACTACCATTATACTGGGCAGCGATATAAACAGACTGTCATAAGGAACAAACAGGGGTCAACTGATATTTATCTGGTTGCAAATGGCTGCTGCCGGGGACAATTGTTACATTCCTATGAAATGCCTGTGTAAAATGGACGATACATGTATTTGGATAGGAAGGGCAACCAGTCGCATGTTTTTAGTTTCTCAAATTTTGACTTCATCAAATGCAGCAGGAAAGTATGCTCCTAATTTCGTTAGCATAAGTTGACTTTATAGCTGCTGTACTAACAGAGCTATGTTAAGTCAACAGACAGTAAAAAAAACACTTTTGGTTAAAAAAAAATTGCTTTAGTTCGAATCGAATAATTCTTTACATCTTAATTTTCTTGCTTCCTCCATATTTGCCCATTTCGCATTTAGTAAGAGGAAAGCTAACACAAAGTTTTAGGCCGCGTTCATTTTCCAATATTTTAGGATTTTATAGTTCATTAAATTAGTCCAGAGTTCCCCAACGATAGCCCCGGGGGCACGAACTAACTTGCCAATTCTTACCGAATGCTTGCCGAAGTCAACCTTCATTGAAGAACCTCCAGGGTTCTCTGCTTGGGGAACCCTGAATTAGTCTAACTTCAGATCTTATTACTCTCACCCATCGATCCTCATTCGTATATCGCAAATATTTATACATGTGAATTTTATTTTTAAATGTAATACAGGACTAAAATTTTGACAGAAACTAAACCGAAAACTACACAAGACTCATCTAATTGTTTAGCTGTAAGCTCGCCTCCCAACCCCCAAATAGGGCCATCTAATGGCTTGCCAAAATCAAAAACTTTTACCAAAATGATTAAATCAAATTGTAACTAAATTTTTAGCCTAGACCCAAAAACACCAGAGGGGGTCTAGTCCCCAATGAAAGGCTGTTGCATTTGCTTTGTAATTCAATACTTCTTTTTATTAAGCTTACGTTCCATTTTTACTTTTTGGCGCCTCTTTTCTATGGGTAATTTTTATGGTACATTATGTTATATTGGTATATATAATTGTATATTGGTATAATCACAAAATGTACTCAATTTTTATTAGTTATTTATATATATATACAAAAACGAACAAAACTCAGAGAGAAGTGGGCCTAAGGATCTAGAGATTTTTAAAGCAAAAGCACATATACACAGTCACACCGATATCTCTCTATAGATATACAAATATATATTTATATGTATTGTATGTATGCGTATTTAGTTAAATAAGTAACTAAGGCTTGACGACTAAATAACACTATGCACTAAAAGGGGGGGCCTGGAAAAGCTGGTCAGATGATGAGTATAGAAGTAGGAGTAGGAGGTATCTGCACGTACATAATTGTTCTACATGTCTACTCTGTAAATACAACGAATTTTGAATGTACTCTCTCTCTCTCTCTCGCTGTGTCTGTCTGGTGTAAGTGTGTGTGTCCAAAATAAAGACTAATTTGCAAATTGGAAATCAGTTTCTTTTTGTTCGAAAGGGTTTCAATAATCTCCCTCAGTCCTCGGTGAATGGGTGATCAGACGTCTCGCTGCTGTTGCGCCGCCGACTCTCTAGAATTTTTGTGGCCTGCTCCAGGGTTTCCTTGTAGAACATGTTCTCTGTGGCATCAATGGGCAGAGAATACTTTGAGTCGTCCAAATGCCAGGTGAGACCCAGCACTATGTTGAACGCCGACGCATCATAGCCGTGGCAGCCGGAATAACGATATAGCGGCTTTTTGTTGAATTTGCAGCCATTGGACTGGGCACCTGTGAAACAAGAGGAGTATAATCTGATTACTCTTATCTTTGGATGATAAAAATTACATTTAGAGTGAAACGAATTTATGCAGAATTTCGATTTCAGTTGATTGACAAGTTTAGGGATGGATACAGCTAAAACGCCAGGCCAGGATCTGGCCATACAGTGTGAGATTTTAATGGACACCAAAAAACGAGGCTACAAACGTGAGTTTGATATCAAGGATACGGAAAGTAGACGCCAATTGGTGCGTGGATTTTATGGTCTGCTGATTGTAGGTAGAATCATTGGAATATATCCACTTTTGACTAATAAAACAAAACTTTCAGCTGCAGATTGTTTTAAGCATACCCTGTCTGGAGTTGCTATTGAAGTATCCTTTGCCCCATATGGATATATGTCATGCTGTGGCTATGTTTGTTAATATTTCAGTGTACATTTGCCTGTATGTGTGGCGGGACTGGCGACGTCCGGCACCCTATAACTATGTGGTATTGCTGTTGACCACTGTGTCCAGTGTTTTGGGTAGAAGTTTTTACGCCTTGAGTATGGGACAAACGCATTGGGTGGGTAAACACAGCCAAATTCTAAATTATTAATCTTTAACATCTTAATTTTATGCTCATACAGATTCATGTCTACCCCTTGGCTCTTATACTGGAGCTGCTTGCTCTTATGCTTTACTCCAAGCAAACGAAATACAAATTTACCCAATGTCGTGGATTACTTATCATACTTTTTGCTTTCGGTTTATTGTCCATTTTGGCCTATAAACTAGATCTGTTGGTGCAGCTGAGTATGGCTATGGGTTGTCTACTGGAAGCTTGGTATGTGGTCTATGACACACATTGTATGTTATGCGGACGCCATGGTTATAAAATGGAGGCAGGAGAATATGTGTTTGCTGCCTGTAACATTTATGCCGATCTACCCAAAGGCCTGTGGAACTTGTTGAAGGTTATATTTTTGAATAAAATTTTTGGAGGCGTGAGATTCTGTGTGGATTGCTGTAAAACTGAGGTGTGCTAGAGCGCACACACTAGAAATAATCATAACAAAAAACCCAACTGCATTGTATTTACTAATTTATAACAATTAAACGAACTGAGTTATAAAGTGGTTTCCCACACATCGGATTAAGTATATATTATCTTTTTTTTTTAACTTGGAGGTCAGACATTTCAGTGAATTGATGAAGTCATTTGGTAAAGAACTCGTTTAGAAGGGCCCACGTTCGTGGCAAATCGCCGTAAGATATAGTAAAAGAGCATATAAGTTTTCAGCGAGTTTGTTATATGGCAGTTATACGATATATTCAGCCGATTTGGATCAAACTCTCTAAAATTGTGTTGAAACAGATGATATTGATAAGTGCAAAGTCTAAAGACGCTACCATTGAAAACAAAAAAAAGGTTTTCTCGCTAGAACGACTTTTTCGACCGATCGTTCCTATGGCAGCTATATGCTATAGTCATGATTAAGGGGTTCCGACAAATGTGCAGCGTATTTGTTAAAAATTCCCCAAAAATGGAAAAATTTCGGAGTTAAAATTTTAAATTTTATTTAATAAAATTATTTTTAATATTAAAAATAAAAATATAGAAACTAACTTCGGCTGGACCGAAGTTAATATACCCTTGATATATGGCTGCCTGTTTGTTATATGACAGCTATACGATATTTATATCCGATTTTTATCAAAATCTCCGGACGGACATGGCTATATCAACTCAGCTCGTCACGCTGATCAAGAATATATATACTTTATGTGGTCGGAGATGCTTCCTTTATGCGTTACAAACATCCGGACAATTTTAATATGCCTCTCCAAGGGTATAAAATATTTGATATTCTGGATTGTACCGAATAATGAAAACGAGTTAAATTGTCCCAAATCGGGGTGATATATACTCAAGTGGTGGAAAGAATATTGATATGAATACCCAGAAAATATTTATTATAACCAAAACTTAGCCGCACCTAAAGAAAATCATACTAAGGCCATATTTCTCAATGTCCGATAAGTCAAACTGATCTGAATTTAGACGAATTTAAGTGTCTCTTGCATTTGGCGGGAGCAGAACAAAAACTTAAACGCAGCCTCATGCTCAGGTCAAATTTTAATCTATATTTCAGTCCCGATAAAAAAATCGATATTTCATCGATAGACAAACTGCCGATTCCAACACTTGCTTACAGGCTATTTCCACTGAGCAACATCTAACATCTTGGAGTAAAATGTTTCTATTCCATAAGTTTCTCATCAAATTAAGTAGTGGCAGAAAAACTTGTTATGCATTATTAAATATTTTTATTTTATATATTAAGGTGACAGGAAAAAGAATTGAAAACGCCTTGCACAGAAGCAAAGAGTCGTAAATTTCGAGCGTCAAATTCATCGACAATGTACAAAATCATGTGAAATTACAGATACTGGAGCATTATCCCAACACAAAAGTCTTCCTTCGGGATCCCGGAACAACATCATGAGTTTTTTCAAGCCTGATATTGTTGAGCAAACGATAGATAAATTTCATGCCAATTTATCTTTTCTCAATACATTTTCGTGTAATTTTTCATACAACTCTTTTTTGAGAGCATTGACTGACAGATGTGGGATGTTAGATGTGGCCAGTGTAAATTTCAATTTAACATCATCATCAAATTCCAAGGGTTCCTCTAAAATGTGCTCAGTGTGCAGAGACTATTAATACTGAAACAAATATTTATGAACAACATAATTAGGGTGTTCACCAGCCCGCGTAAAAGAGTAATTGTGTAAATTTACGCGAAGCAGCTATTGAGCGCCCCTAAAAGATTTACCCTCGTAATTTTTGGTGTAAATCAGCTGTTTTTGACAGGTTGTTTTTCTGTCACTTGTGTGTGTCAAAGCATTGATTGTAGGTGTACAAATCAAGCTAAATAGAAGCATGAAGAAAAATGAATACAAAAAACTTAAGATTTGGACCATGATGCTGTCGGTGAAGTCGTAGACGACCTTATGGAGGATTTTACAGCAATTGCATACTGGCGGCGAGGAACCAAGTTCTGCTACCATTTTTCTGTGACCAATGGGTCCGTGCAGCCCCATGCTTTATGTTTATAGGTAGCACTTTTCTGTTTGGGGTAGTTTGGAGAAGCTGCGTCAAAAAAACTATGTTTACAGTAGGTGATGACGGCTCTCTAGGTGTTGTTACAGACAGAGTGTAAGGAGCTATTTTGAGGAAGATGTCTCAATATATTTACTGGCCAGATGCAGTTAAACTGACAAAAAAAATTTTAATTATTGTAGGTGTGACCGCATATTTTTAAGAGAAAAATCACGAAATGGCGTGATATCTAGTATTTTTTGTCGATACTTTGAATAATTTTACAACACTTCAACTGTTTACACATTTTACACTTTTACGCTGATTCTTTAAACATACCCCAGGGCAGCAAAAAGTGCGTAATTTTTTCCCCATATGATTTGTTGTTGTGGCGTAAATTTTTGGAGTTTACGCTTTTTGCTTTACGCTTTTACGAGGGCTGGTGAACACCCTAAATGTTTTACGTCAACGCAATGGAAATTTAATTGGAACAGACAGAGTAACGAATAAACAATGTAAGAGAATACTGGGAGAGGCGTCAAACTGACCTCCAAGTTGCTTTAAGTTCTTGCCTTCTGCTTCCAGAATCCTTGAATCAACAAGGTTTACAAGCAAATGGTTTACATCTACATAAGGGTCGTTTTCTCCTGTTCCTGCTCAAATCAAAATCCACCTAGATTTTCCAACTAGGTGGTTTTTGTGCAATCGGTTGATTGATAATAAATTTGGGCATTTACCGGGAGGGCTGGAAAGGCACTAATAGTAGAGTAGCAGCTCCTTGTCACTCGCCGGATTATTGTTTTATTATTGCGCGCTAATTTTAAAAAATAAAGCATGCATTTCACATAGGAGGAGAAGGTTTTTTCTTTAGAACGCCTTGTTACTATGAAGGGATATAAAGCAATAGGTCTAAAGCTAAGTTTACACAGGCAATTTGGATTTGGACAAATTGTGGAACTTTCCGGCCATATATTTGATCAAATTATTTGCGTATAAAACTATTTTAGATTTGAATCCTATAAAATCTTCAATCATGGCTATTTTAATCAAAATTAGCTAAATGAGGAAAATGCATTGTCTCCGGCAATGTCTTGCATATAAAAGGCACATGCAATATCTTCCATTTTTGGCTTACTTACTAACAATTCAGATTTAACTGCTTTAAGGCTGTAATGACACTTTCAATTTTTAGAGACAATTATTGTCGCAATTTTCTGTTCATAGACCAAATTTGCTGTTGTGTATCTTTGCAGCCTCTTCAACAACGTTTGCAACGCATTCAAGCATTTCTGACTTAACCAATGACTTCTGCCCATAGACGTAAAATTGTGACTAAAATTGTCTAAATATGAGAAGACCAAGTTTTTAATTCCCAAAGCGGAATCCTTAAAATACATCATTTGCTTAAACATCTAGATGTTTCGAAATCAATGAAGATGGTAGATGGGTATTAATCCCTGGTCTTTTCAGACTTTCATTCTAATTCATTATCGCAAGCAATTTATTCAACTTTTTCGCTATTATATTTCTTTCGGGTTTTAATCCACATGCTAATTTCACGGTTTAGCTTCACTTTCTTCCAAAAAAGACTGTGGCCATCACAGACCTTTATCCTTCTAGAAGCGGCTTTGAAATACATCATCAAACTTATTAGACAGAGTAACAAGAAAGAATTTTCCCCCACTAACAAACCGAGGGATATGGTGCTTACACACACTCAAAGACTTCTGTGACTAGGTGTTTGCTGCTGATGTCGAGTTTGCAATAAGCCTGTCTTTAGGATTCCCAAGCGATTATAGCAATGCTGACATGGAGTAGCGGTCTGGCTCGTTCAAAGCGGAGAGATAAGAGAGGGGGTCTGCCAACTCACTGAGGTTAGGCCATGGCATGGAACAGAGTATTAGAGAGGAACTTTGCTCAGTCGACACCGCTTCTGTCAGAAAATTGTCAGCTGTTCGCTTATACGCTCTCTAGATACTTTTGGTCAGCTGTTCGCTCTCTGGATACATTTGGGTTATGGTCGTCTGCTCTAACCACCCTCCCCCCCGCCACTTTGGAGTATCTGGGCACACCCAGGGCGCAATTCCAAAAATGGGTTACCTGCGTTACTTTGCCATCATGTGAAGGAAATACTCCCATACAATTCTTACTTTGGGTAAAGTGCTGCCGAAATGCATTACTAGGTATTAAGATGTAGCAGACAATTCTTACGAACGTATTATTTTTAAAATTGTAAGCAGAATGTTCGCAGTCTGTTTGTTTTCGATTACTATCTCTCTAACAAAAATCAGCGATTGTAGTGCCTTACATTTTCGACAGTCGTAATGCATATTTTCGACAGAACACGTTGAGCTCTGCGCCGCTGGGTATCGTTTAGCACCAGCAAAATTGAGCGGCAGCGTTAGGCAAAGACTGCTGATGATTGAATTTTGTTCAATCACGAAATGGCTAGTAGACTGTCTACCAGACTTCTTTGTGTTGTGTTTGTGTATTGTTTTGTAAAAGTTATAAACCTGGAGCCTGCTAAAAGTTCTATGTTTAATGAAAAGGCTACTTTCTCCACCCGTTTGCTTACTTGCCCCCCTTATCAAAAGCCAAGTCATCGTTTAACCATAAATTCAGAGGCAGATAAAAGTATTCAATTCCATTTCAATCAACTCAATGTCTGTGCAAATGATAGTAATTAGTCCTGACATACACTCCCGTGAACATTGAGCCCAAGTGATTGATTTATATTGATTGTCGCTTACTTCTCTAATGAGACCTACTTACCAATTGGATCGATGCACTCCAGTGTCAGGGCACATTTCAGCCATGGCAGCATGATCTTCTCGGTGACGAACAGACTGTCCGCAAAGAAAACCACATCGAGATCAACCATGCGCAAAAATATGAAATCTTCGGCATCCGACTCAAAGTAGTCGAACATTTTGGGATGCGTTAGCGATGATACGGCCGTTGGCGTATTCCAGCCGAGCACGCCGGAGACAAGTACGCGATTTTGTAGCTCCAACATTTCACGATGACCGCCGCGTAGACGCATATAGTTCTCAGCAAAGAGCACCGATTTGGCCCGCATGAGGGCATCCTTTATCACAATGGGGCGATAGGCGTGTGTGCGCTGATCCTGCACAAAGGAGGGGAACTCCGTTAGGTCGTAGGTGATCACCGAGCAGCGGCTGCTGTTGCAGTAAGCATTCAGTGAACGCAACTGCTCCTCGGACACGCCCAGATCGTAGATGAGCAGAAACTCAGTTGGCAGCTTGGCTGCTATATTCTGCGCCAGCAAAATGGCCGAAGCCGCCTGACCCTCCAGGACATAGGTGACTATGGTGAAGTTGGTTTTGGTGACATTATACGGTGTGGTGATACGTTTTCTCTTCTCTTCCCGCTGGGATTGACTGGCGGCTAGCTCCAGGCCGCCAGTTTGCTGTCGCAGCTCATTGAGCTCCAGTTCTGCTTTGGTGGCCGAGGCGGGTGTTTCGGTTTGCTGGTGCTGCTGTTGAGGGGCATCTTTGGTGGAGGTGAAACCGAGCAGAAGCAGATATTTGGGATCAAGCTCAAGCTTCTTGCGTTCCAATCCCACGCGCAGGTTTTCCTGAAACAAGTCAAGAGGGGAGAGTTGTACTATAACTAGGGACACATACACATGTTGCATGTTCATATCTCCTTTGCATTCCTAATGGCGACAACATTTGCACTTCCGACCACTGGGAATGCGGGAGATTGCGTGTGTCCAGAAATTTTAATCAATATGGTGGTGGCCTTACAGTGGGATTACTTGAGGGTAACTAATCAACAATCAAATTTACTTCGTCATGGGACCCATAATGGAAGCCATAACGGAAACATATGCGAGAAATCTATCTATTTGAATTTGCCGGCCCGGATCACCCGGCATATTTTCGTGTTGATGTCAAATTTCTGCCCATTTGGCGTGACACAAGCCTGTAAAGAGTTTATGCCGCTGACTCGTAAAGGGAGTGCTGTCGGGTCGAAGGGTGGCGGAGGCCAAAACCAAATTAACCTGCGGCAGGCCCGAGCTTGTCGTCGCCAGCACACAAATCGCATGACACAGTTTGGCCCCAAAAAAAAACACAAGCACACTTACCAATGGCACCTGTGTGCCAAGGACCATGATTGCGCATATATATTAAATAGTTTATACTTGTGCATCAGATGGAAAAGATTACCAAGTATCCACCACAACAATGAAAGAAGAATGTCCAATTTTGGCCATCACTTGGGATAAGAGTGTTAAATGGGGAAGGGCAGAAGGGGGAAGGAGTAAACACAGAACCAAAGTAAAGTAAGTAAATTGGTAAGGAAAGCAACTGAAAGATCAGGCAAAGGTGTGTGCCAAATGAAGACATTGCAAATGGAAGCCTGAATTGAAGACAGGAAACTCATCTCCTAAAAACTTAGAATTTTATCTGTTATTTGTTAGTTTAGAAGATATGAAATCGGTTAGGTTAGGTTGAGATAGCCAGGGACAGTAAGACTAGGGACAGTCTATGGCCAAGATAGACCCATTAATACCATAAATTTCCCTATTGAAGCCAGGGGATTCTTCCCTACTGAACCATTGTGACGAAGTTAAAAATTTTACTTCGAGAGGTTAGGTAGAAAGGGTGAGTCTCCTTCTACCAAGAGCTGTGCAGTGGCTAAGAAGATGTAGTAATGTCTCCTCCTCTTCCCCAATCTTGCAGCTTCTATTGAAATCGTTGTGAGCGACGCACAAGCGTATATCTTTCGAAGAGGCAGTTACCCGTCTCTACCTTGGCGCAGAAGATTATTGGTTCGTTTCAGGTTAAACAAGGGCCACGTGAGCCTAGCTGCAGCGCAAACTGGAAGGTTATTCCAGCCAGGCACCAGGTTTCATTCCTTGTGAATTGCTTGTATGAGGCTAAGGGCATCCCTATCATGTTCTTCTCTGGGAGTAGCTGATTGAAAAAATCTGCCCTTAATAAAGAATGATTCGAATCCCGAAGAACTTGTGAGATGCTTTTTAGAAGTCCTAGCTGTTGGGCCTTCGGACGCGTCGCAGGTTGCGAATAGCGAACGGTTTTCCTATGGAGGTTACCTGTGAATAAGAGGGTTTACCCCACAAATAAGCAGTCCCGGACATCGAGCGGGTGTCACGCTGCAGTGCACCGAAGAGGCGCTTGTGTTGCCGCTTGCTATTCCCACACACAATTCCTAAACAATACCTTCCTTTCCCACGAATCTCACCCCGAGCCCGGTCTAAGGTATCGTTCGTGCCGTGCCGAGAGTCAGCTTAGATGGAGGCCCGGGTAACAAATAATCAAGTCTCAAACCAAAGACCAATATAATCTCTAAGATGCCGAACGATCATACATTGGTTTTGCTGTATGCAGCTATTTTTTTGGGGGCGACGAAAATCGCGCTCTCTCCGCTCGCACAAAGTTGAGAGCGTAGAAAACCTAAAAATAGAATGCTCTTGCCTGTGTGAGTAAAAAAGCTGTAGAAAACGAATACATGCATGCAGACTAACAATGTTTGAAAATACGTGTGCCACATACAGTCCTCGGCTGTCGCTGTATGCGTACAAGAGAGCCTCTGGCTCTACAGCGCACTCTCTCTTTGGCTTTTGAACAAAATTTCAAGAGAGTCTGCAGCCAGTTTTAGAGCCAGCACGAAAAAATCGTGTGGAAAATAAGTCGTATGGCGCTACTCATCTTCATATTCTAATGTCTTTGCTCAAACGGTGGGCTCAGGCAAGTGGCGACCGCCTGTTCTAAATAGCCTTGCCACCTGTGGGCCTCGGCCGGTCTTGGAAACCCCAAGAAAAGGACCTTCAAGCATGAAATAAAGGGTGATTTTTTAGCTATTATCTTTTTGGAAACACTGGTTTAAACAGCTCACGCACGTTTCGTGTTTTGTTTCACTGTCAAACATCTTCAGTTTGGTCTATAATTTAACCATGAATCGTCTTACAAACGAACAACGCTTGCAAATTATTGAATTTTATTATCAAAATGCGTGCTTTGTTAAGAAAGTTCATCGCGCGCTTCTTCCATTTTATGGTCAGTTTAATCGACCCACTGAAGCGGCTATTCGGGCTATTGTGACTAAATTTCGCACCAAATTTACATTGTTGGACATTAAACTACCAACACGCTTACGTAGAGTGCGAACTGAAGAAAATATCGCAGCTGTATCGGCCAGTGTTAATGATGACCATCAATTATCGATTCGTCGCCGTTCGCAGCAATTGGGCCTCTGTTACTCAACAACGTGGAAAATTTTGCGGAAGGATTTAGGTGTGAAGCCTTTCAAAATACAGCTGGTGCAAGAATTGAAGCCGAACGACCTACCGCAACGTAGAATTTTTGGTGAATGGGCTCTTGGAAAGTTGGCCGAAGATCCACTTTTTTACCGAAAAATTGTGTTCAGCGACGAAGCTCATTTTTGGCTCAATGGGTACGTAAATAAGCAGAATTGTCGATTTTGGAGTGAATATCAGCCAGAAGCATTGCAAGAGCTACCAATGCATCCAGAAAAAGTCACAGTTTGGTGCGGTTTATGGGCTGGTGGCATCATTGGACCGTACTTCTTCAAAGATGATGCGAATCGTAACGTAACTGTGAATGGTGAGCGCTACCGTGGATGGTATCCAACTTTTTTGCCCAAAATGCAAGAGCTTGACTTGCATGACATTTGGTTTCAACAAGACGGTGCCACATGCCACACAGCACGCGCAACAATGGACTTATTGAGAGGCGAGTTCGGTGAACATTTTTATTTCACGTTCGGGACCGGTCAATTGGCCGCCTAGATCGTGCGATTTAACGCCTTTAGACTATTTTTTGTGGGGCTATGTTAAAGCTCATGTCTATACAGACAAGCCCGCTTCAATTGACGCATTGGAAGACAACATTGAAGCATTTATTCGTGAGATACCGGCCGAAATGTTGGAAAGAGTATGCCAAAATTGGACTAAGCGGATGGACCATTTGAGGCGCAATCACGGTCAACATTTGCATGAAATAATCATTAAAAATAAAACTTTATGGACCGTACTATCGATTCAAATAAAGATTTCATGCATTTTTCTGAATTTTATGTGTTTATTTTTTGAAAAACTTTCCTATAGCTCTTAAAAAATCACCCTTTATAAGCAGGATATCGTTGCAACCGCTGTCGGTGGACAGTTTGAGTAGAGGCAGATAGACCGAGAGAGATTGATCACTGTAAGATTTTTCCTCAAAAACGAAAAAATATTAATAAAAGGGTAATTTTGTATGCTATTTGCTTTTTCAGTGTACATTTTTTGACACTTCAAGCGTAATTAGTAACATGTGGCAACGCCAAATATGCTCAGCAAGGTTAGACACTTTACCAAATCATTGAAATTTTTGGATCAAAATGTGGTTGCCATAATCGACCCACCGAACGGTCTATTCAAGCTATTGTGACCAAATTTCGCACCAGTTTTACTTTTTTTGACATTAATTCACCAAACCGTTTGTGGAGAGTGCGTACCATCGAACTGATACAAGAATTCTTACTCACATTTAATCAACTATCAAAACTCATTAATGAATATATTTAGCTCGACCGCAATCGCATCGAGCGGTTGAGCCTGAGTTTTTTTTTTGTTCATATTTATTCATCGAACAAAACTCTGCGTCGAATAAAATCAGTCATACCGCAAACGCATTGAGTGTTTGATGAAATAAATCTCAACGTCGACTGGCCAGCGAAATGCTCTCTCTCTCTCTTTTCATATCTTTCAGCATCACCTATGCGTCTTTGCAAGAGTTTGTTCATACACTGGAGCCAAAATACAATGGAACTGCGCGGCGGGCGACAGTTGAGGCAAATTTACAAACAGTTTATTCGGGTGTTGATTAAGGTATGAGTGATTTGCAATCGAACGACCCCGTGAAAATATTACTGCTGTATCGGCCAGTGTCAATCAAGATCGCCGTTCTCAACGATTTGGTTTTGTGTAATTCGACACCGAAGATTTTACGTAAGGACCTAGGTATGAAACCATATAAAACTAGCAATCACCCGTCACGCTTCGCTGCACCTTCAACAGTATAGAACCAATGCACACCTACTTCCCATCCACATCACACCCACTCTCCACCCACCCATATCCCACCCACTTCCAAAACAACTTACCACCCACATCCCACTCACATCCCATCCACTTCCCAGTGGGCATCGTGGCGGTATTTCCAACATCGGAAAATGAAAACACAAATGAATTCTTATTTTGACCTTACAAACCGAGTTTCAATTCAATCAGGTGAAAATAGTATTTTCCATGCAGAATTTTTCCGGGAATTTTCCCGCATGGGGGCGGATTTTCCGACATTGAAAAATCACATTTCAAATTATTTCGTATGCTGTCCTTACAAACCGAGTTTCAAGCCAAACGGATGAAAAATAGTTTTTTTGCATGTAGAATTTTCCGGCCATTTTCTTCGCGGGCGGATTTTCCGAAATCGGGAAAACACGTGTCGAATCATTTCGCGTACTAAGCTTACAAACCAAGTTTCAAGTCAATCGGATGAAAAAATAAATTTTTCCCATACAAACTTTTCCGACGCTTTTCCGACTTTTCCGGGTGGAATTTTCCAAATTTTCTTTCTTAGTGCGCGCCTGCATAACTAAACGAAGGTCTATGCCAAATCTCAAACCTGTAGTATAAGCCGTTTAGGCTGTGGGTTGATAATATGTCAGTCTGTCTCTATGTCAGTCGGGCGTACAGATTTATACATATAGATAAAGCTGGTGCAAGAGCTGAAGCCGGCTGACCTTCCACAACTTCATTTGAATGCTTACAAATGCATAGCATTTCTGCCCCGAAGCTTATTTTTGGCTCAATGAATACGTCAACAAACAGAACTGCCGAATTTTGTTCGGAAGAGCAGCCAGAGGCAGTTCAAGAGCCAATGCATCCCGAAAAATGCACTGTTTGGTGCGGGTTATGGTCCGGCGGCATCAGTTTTTTACAAATAATGTAAACCGCAACGTTACTCCCCAGTGGTAAGGGACTTGTTCAACATGTTGCTTCGAACAATTTTCAAAAATCAAACGCTTGATGTTTGAAGCATTGTGTTTTATTAAGCACTCAAGACTGCCGCCAAATAACATCGAATGATAACTTTTGGGCCACTCTCTGTACAAGCACAATCGATTTCTGGAACACAAATTACCCCTTGACCCTGTGTGTTCAAATCTAAAATTGGTTCATTTTCTTCCCAGCTCGTTAAGAGGATACCCATTTGACTTTTAAGGTCACAGCCAGATCTCATCATCAATTTGTTTGCCAAATTCTGGCTGCTGCCAGCTGCAGTTTTGATGTCTGTTTGTTTGTGTTGCCCTTGAAGTGTACATGATGTGTATGGGCAACTCCCACGTCTGGGTCATCAAATTGGTAATATGTATACACAGACTCCGTCGTCCGGCTTTTAATACCCTGTACACATTTAAATGAACCATATAAAGTTTATATATGCCTGAAGCCACAAGATTTAGCTTGTCCACTGAGGTAAAGAAATCGGGAAACATAACTGTCAGAGAAAACATTTTTTATATGTAGAGTTAAAAGACTTTACTTGTAAAGTAACAGGAAAAGGTTGATTTACTAGATCCTACGGAAGCACGCTCGTACAAACTAAATTTACCTAGCTTTGTAATCGCTTAATTTTCAGTTTCAAAGAGCTTAACCAAAGAAAATCTTACATAGAAGAAGTCATTTTTGGTCTTTTTGAGTCATTTTTGTGGCTATGTCGTAAAAAAATATGAGTAAAATTTTCAGCTGTCACAATGAATGTTCTCTTTGTCAGGGAAAGAGATCTGTTTCAAAGCGTGCTTCTTTGTTAGATTATCTTTGGCTTAACTTTCAATCGTCTGCTCTATAAACCAAGCAAATTGTGTGACTTCTCCTCATATAAAGTCAAACAGTTTCCATACAATCTAAAGATTTCTGGCACACATCCGCTGAAATGTTGATTCATGAAATTCTTTATAAGATCGAACAATAAACCATGAAAATTCTGCAGAAATTAAATATGCTACGCTACCAGCTAAGGAATGTGTTTATGCTCGTGCTTTTATAGGCTACTTTGTAGTCGAAGCAATCTACTGACACCCTCATATTTGTTTCTTTTTTCCTACCGCTTTAAGGCTTTTAGTAAAATTAAGGCACGGTCTCTACAGATGAGCCTGGTTGTCTGGCACTTACTTTGTAAGTAAATGGACCCAATCTTCTGTCAAAGTTATACACGCCTACGCCGCTTTGTTTACGCTTGCTTCCATACAATAACAATTCACAGCTGCTTCGATTTTTGCCCACACTTCTTTGTTGTGGCTGGTTGGGGATGGTGTGCTGTTGTTTACATTTACTTGTTGGCCAAAACGTTTACTGTTTACATTAATTAGATTGTGGCAGTTTCCGGCCGCGATTAAACTTGGGGTATACCACGTGATATACGGTTACACATATTGAGTTTCAAGGAAACCAAATTCATTTAAATCTAAGCCAAGTACATAAAAAGTTTACATTTTGATGCTATCTAACCAACTAAACAAGCAAACCTAATGACAGTTTTGTATGATAAACCTTATCGCACTCTCTGAATCCAGCCCCATCACCAATAGCGCAACTCATCTTGAATGAGGTTTAAAATTGTTTGGGTTATTCATGTGACTGGCTGTTCACAAACTTGTTCGCACCGCAAAAGCTTATTGTATTTCATTTGTACGCGGCTTTATTGCAAAACAATATTGTATTAAACTGGTTTCCTTCTTATTCTGCTGTAGTTAATGCCTCTTGTTACAGTTATGCTCAATACATTCGCAATTGCAATTAGATAGCCTCGATACTGGGAATTGAAATGCCCTACACAGCCCACACAAAACATATGACGATGGCTGGGCTTCGATTTGTCATGCGACAATGAGCAAAACAATTGCCCACATCAACCCAAAGTCCAACTGAGCCACTGAGGGAGAGGGTGGGTGTCATCTCACCAAAGACGTCAAGTGTTTACTACGGACTACCTTGAAGTATAACAAATTCTATTTAAATTCTTGTCATGTTGAAAATATAAACAGAAAACGTACAGTAGGCCGCATATAAAGTGACTTAATTATACAAAAAGTATAATTACAAGTTTTGGTGAGAATGAGGCATGTGCTCTAACGATTCAATTGAAATAGATATGCATGGATACATTCGTGGAAAGTTTTATGAATGGAAAAAATTAAAGAGAAATTGGAAACGAAAAGAAGACAAAATTCGATCACATTCTGATGCACCAAAAGCTTAACACTAAAATTGATTGCCTCAACATTTTTGGGTTAATTTAAAAAAAATAATAAGATCCATTGCAAGGCGTCAGCCTTATCTGCGGTTACAAACTCAAGGTACTAAGGCCGCTACTTTCTGTGTAATCAGATTAAGTAATAAGCGGCTTCCGTATAGGTATTGATAATGCTTCAGCAGCCCTTGAAACCGATTACTCAATGCCAAATAGATTGAATTTATAATAAGGCCTGCTCTCGTTTTGATGACTAGCATGCACGGAACTTGGTATTGTCCAGGTCAGCTTTCTGTCGTCAGTTCATCTTTCAACTGCATGTGTGCGCGCCCCCTTAAGTCAGAAATCTAGTTTTATAGCAATTTTAGAAGTCATCCCCTTTTGACTTATATTGGAACAACCTTGGCATATACACCAACACAACACATGCTCTAATAATGAGAATTCTTTTGGATTTATATTAGCTTGTTTGGTCTGTTTAAACCGAAAATTTATATTTTACTTTATGGGAGAAATACTTAGGTTGCCACTCCTATGGTTTTATGGAAACTGTAAAGAGGCTACTGGATCCAGCATAAATTGCTTTATGCTTAAATTCTATGTTGAATCAAGTAGCCTTTTTACTGTTCAGTGGAAATCTAAGCATGTTCGTCTTAAACAGGCTGCAACTTTGCCAATAACAATGCCATACATATCACCTAATTAGATCACATGTTTGGCTATATGCTCAAGATAAGATCAGATATGGCCTTTTAGTCGAACAATGTCTTCGCTAAAAACAAGAAGTTTTTGACTAAATAAATTCAGAGTAAATAAAGCTGTGAAATAACGGCTGGTTCTTTAATTTGTATGGTTACATGTTGTCGCCTAAGATCGATATCGATTATTAATCGACTTTTAATCGATAATTATCGAAGGCTATGCTACACAATGCTCAGACTGACTAATCCGCTCAGAAACCAGATTTTTGAAGATGAGGAAGGTCCGCTGTATGCAGCTGGCATTGCCGACTAATATCTGTAATAATAATATCTGTAATATTTTGGTTACTTTCTAAGACAACTTGTTCGGACTGCCAAGACACTTTTCTCCAGTTCTACTAAACCGATTTTGATGAAATAATATGCAATCGACGCAGAATTGTCACCATTCTAGAACTGCATTTTTTGATTTTGTTTTTTTTTCGAACTGGCGGCCACGATTTCCTCCAGTTACACTGAACCGATTTTGATGATTAAAACTGAAATCGACGCAGAATTGTCACCATTCTGGTATAACCTCAATCATAATTTAAAAAAAATGTTTACTATTTTTATTTACATTTTGTTCAGAGCATCCTGAAACGTGAAATCATGGCCGCCAGCATATTTTTTTTGCACTCACTTTTACGGTCCGATAACTTTTGTAACAGCCCTCGCATCGAAGCAGTAAAATTTCGTTTGTTACTTTTAAACAAATACAGAATTAGAAAAGAACAGTTGCATTTTCAAATAATTTTTTTTAAATAGGTCCATAAAAAGCGTCACATGGACGAATACCCCCTTTAAAAGGGATGTGTCCAATTTTGTAAAAATATAATTTAATCGAGTCATTTTAACCTAAAAAGGGCCAATTAGAATTTTGCTGTAATTTAATGTGCGCCTTTTGGTTTTTATTATTATAATTTTTGCGCATAAGTTCTCAACTTTGAAATAACATCTCCTGACAGCTTTGCGATCGAAAGGGCAAGCAGAGTCGTTTCAAACCGGCTTTCTGATTTCACTCATTGCTTGTTTTTTTTTTTTTTTTTTTGTAAAAAGGCTTTAGCAAATTTTGTTAAAAATGTTGTAGAAACAATTTTGATAAAATTGAAACAATTTTTCAACGCTTACATATGTGCATTAGACTGACCATCATTTTACATTGTATGTACATTTGTGTATGTAAATATTTCGTATCAAATTCAGCTGAATTTTTTGTCCACACTCTTTTAATAAACAACTGCTTACATTTTCTTCAATTTTAAAAGCCGAAATACTGCCGATACCCATTTGATTTTGGGCTTTAACTTGCATTTCTTAAACAAATTAATTGCTCATGCAGTTCGCGGAACAAACACGAATATAAATTTTATAACAATTAACCGCGGCAAAGGTGACTTTACTACAGAGGTTTTTTTGTATTGCATATAAAAGCGATAGAAGGCTCAGTTTTAGCAAAAAGCGAACATGCAAAAACAGAACTTAAGTGAGCGATTACTGTCTAGATTCAAAATAAACACTCTCAATTCGTAGAACAAATAACTACACAATTAAATATCATTTGTTTCTAAACTCAAGAGATCGTCTGTGAATTCGTCTGATCGTCTGCGAATTTAGAACAGAGCCGCAAATGACAAGACAGGGCCAAAAAATTTGATTTTTTCCAGTATATTGAAGGGAACACTGATCTGTTTTCAGAAATTGTCCATCACGTTGAGATTTTTAATAATTTGATCTGAGAAAGTTGGAAAAATTCCTATATTCACCCTTTTTATACGCGTTTTGTTTTGACTTTCTTTGATATTATCGCAAAGTACTACTCCTTAACTTTGAATAAATCTATGAAAAACAACTATATCTGGAAATACATTTGTGTTCTGGACACGAATATTATTTACAATCACCACCAATCCTTCAATATACTGGACCTTATTACCTATTGTACTGTTTGAATTGCGGTTTTTGGTCAACACGTCTATATATGCGTCTTCAATTGGCATTTATCCAATCATCAAAATAACCACTTAGGTGCTATGAAAATTTTGAAAATTTCTCGATTTTTTGACCATTAGATCTTATGAAAATTTCGCGGTTTTTTGGACCATTTAAATATAAGATATATAGCCTAAGTTCACCTCCAGGTAATCAATTATCTATGTACCAAGACCATGCCCTACAGTTTCATCGCAATCGGAAATTTTGCAAATTTCGCGGTTTTTTGACCATTTCCCGTCCATTTCTGCAACTTGGAAACCTTCCAGGGCAAGCGTCCAACCAATCCCCAACGTTTGATTACAATCGGATGAACGGTAAAATTTTTGCAAATTTTACGGTTTTTTTAACATTTTTCGTCCATTGTTTTTACCTAGAAACTATGGCGGGCAAGCGTCCAATCATTCTTTAAAGTTTCATCACAATCGGATGAACAAACATTTATTTTTTTTTATACATAGATAAATAGAGGACGATAGATAGATGAAATAAATTTCAGAACGGGTTTCGGAAGCATACTTTTTTGCTTACGAGTTTTGGGATGTCAACAAAGTTTTTAAATATTCTTTAAACCTTGTGCGAAAACTGTACACAGAATGTGTGAGGTGAGAGACTAACCTTTCCAATTGGTTGACTTGCTCTTTACATTCTACATGAGCGAGCTAGCAGATAGTTTTCCCCAAGTTTTCTCACTAGAATTATAATATGCCGACGGCATAGTTGTTTTAGCAAAGTCACCTGAGAATATGCGAATAGGCGAGTATATATCAGCGGCAAAAAACTATTGTGATCTATGGGGTCACAAAAAATTGTATATGGATTTGGTAGTTGATTAGCATTGAGTTTATAATTGTGAAAAGCTTTAAATACCTTGGAGTTCTCATCAACCAAAAGGCAAAGTTTAATTCTCATCTAAAGAAACTTGCAGTCAATTTTACCTGAGGGCTTTTTCTTGATAGAACCAACACAAGCTTTTCAACGCAGCGGGGTACGTTCGATAATGACACTCTGGGGACTTTATCATCTAAATGAAGTGGAAAGCTTGTTGAGGTACTTATAAAAAAACTATTTCGCGTTCCACAGTTCAAGCCAATGGGAATGATATACTGCGAAACTGGCCTTTTGCCCTGGAACATGTTCACGGCAGGCATTCACATTAAGTATATGCACTAGATGATTGTTCGAGCTTGTAAGTTCTGGAAACTGTAGGTTTTGCAACAAAAGAGGCCGCAGACTTGTTACATTTTTTTACTGACATTCCACATCTATATTCAAGTCTGTTCTCGTTTCCGAATTTGATTCAACGGAATTGACAAGAGTTATGATTTCTACGAATAGTTTAAAGATTTGACATTACAAAAGTATCTAGTATCAACCTCTCTGTGATTTTAGAAATTGTTCCGCTAAATTCTCTAATTTTAAAATGTGTATTTGTTTCACCCGAACGAGCCGAATAATTTTCTAAATCCTTACATCAATTAAAAGTTTTATTAATTTTGCATATTTCTCGAGTTCATTTAGCTGACTTTTAATTGCTGAGAAAATCGAAATGTTAATTGATGGCGGGCTTGGGGCGTTTACAACGTTTATTTTAAGTCATTATTTAATAATGATTATCTAAAATGTGTCATCTGGCGGCTAACCAACTTTGGTGTGATCATCTCTTTCAATTGTTAACGCCGTCCACTTTAAGTACAACTGACCTCCGACCTTTGATTAACATGAATAAATTGTAGAGTCGCTGCAATTTGTCTAATTTACATGCACTTGTCCAAGCTGTCTACTCATCTAGCCCATCTAATCAACCATTCCAAAGGGGTTTCCAAGTTGACAAATGTGTCGCGCGCCCTCAGCACGCTCGATACTCTTAAATAATTGAAAGAGAAACAAATGAATGGAAGGGGATTGTGAATGAGCCAGGGTGTTGTCAATTAAGAAAAACGTTTCGGGCTTCATCAATTCTTCATGAAATGGACAAAATCCTCATAACTAATCCGACCATCGCCATCCAAATCAACTTCTTTGAACATGCCGTTAAATTCTTCATCGGTAAAACGTAGTCCTAGACTTTGTATTACGCTCTTTAGCTCAGGTTCCGTTACGTAATTGTCATCGTCACGATCAAACACCTTGAATGCTTCCTTCAGGGCCTCATCGGTATTAATATTTTGCATATGTTTGGCCATCGAATGTAGAAACTCATCATAAGAAACTTCACCATTACCTTCTATATCAACTTCATCGAACAAGTCATAAAGTTCCGCTTCAGTGGGATGTATGCCCATGGATCGTAAAACGAGTGCCAGCTCAATGGGGCTAATGCTATTGTTGCCATCAAGATCGAATAGGGCGAATGCATCTTGTATTTCTTTGAGTTGTTCAGCGGTTAGGTCAGACATTTTGATATATGTATATGTATTGTGTATACTTATAAGTATGGGATCTGGAATGTGTAATGGCAAGTCGATTAAGAAATACGACTGAACATTAATGGCAAAGCCAACTACAATAATCCCAGAGCTCTCCAAAATACGGAGTTTCCCCGCCACAGTCCCTGGGGGTGAAGCACACACAAAGCACATATGTGTTCTATAAGCAAAGACTCAATTAATTGTGGTAACATTCATTTGTATGGCCTTTACTCATGTTTGTATTTCTACTAGAGTCCTTTACATACCACTATATTGATTGCAATTCTTTTACAACCGAGGCGTTTTTCTAAGATTAGAAAAAAAGAAATAGTTCGACGCTGGCAATAAGGTGGGTGCCTATGCAATGCGAACCTAATTTCATTTAAACTTAATTTCTTTATCAATTCCGCAGACTTTTTAGCTCAAGGTTTGAAAACGTCTAGTCTAGTGAATTTGCGGAATTAAGAACATCAATCAGCGACAATTACACTAGTTTTAGGAATTGGCAACAGGCCTGAATACTTCCTTTAGCTCAAACGCTGAAAAAGAGACTTTTCCGAAATTCCGTTCCTTCCCTGCGAATGGCCCCACCAAGTTTGACTTTTTTAAAAGGCGATTCTACCTTATAATTTCATTGTTTCGACTGTTCCTTTGTCTTTGGTATATAGTGATGGACCCTTGATTCGAATATGATGAAGAAGTCCTTTTTTAAGACTTAAGTCGATTGAAAACGATATAAATTCCATGACATATTTCGCGGTAATACAAGCAACAAAGCATCGTCTCCGGTTTCAGTTTTTTTTTTTTTCGTTGTTTCACAATTTCAAAAACATAAGAGATATGAAGCTGCATTTTAAAAATTATATTTTATAAAAAAAGTGAGAAGAAAGATCCGATTTTTAAAATATCTGTCGGGAAATTTCTGAACAGTTTCAAACCCATTTTCAAAGATCTATAAAAAATTTAAAAATATCTGTATAAAAAATCTTTCGGGAAAATTTACCCCTGCAAATGGTCCCAAAGTCGATTTTTTGGCATAAAGTCTAATTATAAAGATTTCTGCACGAAATTTGGTTTATACTCATATTTCGGGCCCTCAAGGCTTAGAAAGATTCGTTCAGTTTAGACATATTTTATATAGCTGCCATATAAACGATCTGTCCGATTTTAACTAACTTTGTTGTTTTTTAAACCATTGAACTGCAATTTAGTTTATACACGTATTTTAGGCTCCCAAGGTGTCCTTACAAATTTTGTTCAATTAAGACTATTATTTTATATAGCTGCCATATAACCGATCAGGCCGACTAGCATGAATTTAGCTGATTTTGATGATGTAATAAATGCAATATTTACAGAAGCTAATTTTTTAACACATTTTAAATTAGGTATATATTTTTTAATCATTAAATTCAGAATCTAAATGTAAACAGTATTTATTCTCCAATATCGGATCCATCCGAATCGATATCGTCAGTATTATCTTCATCACAAAGAGGACTATACGACAACCTAATGTAAAAGAGGAACGTCCAAAAGCGGAATGACATAATTTTAACATTAACTAGAGATCAGTGGATCGCTAGAGTCCATAACTCTATGAAAAACGTCGTGCATATTATTCTGACGACTGCTTTTTCGTGTATGCATTCTTCCAATCTATTTTTATGCTCAAACTCGAAGTGGTCTGAAAAAATCGTATTTTAACTAGAGTCGGGAAAAATCCAATTAGACTATCGTATAGAGGACACTTTAATGAACAATATTCGCATTAACAGTTACGACAATCCACCAAACTTTTACTCCACGAAACAGATATTTTTTAAGGTTAAGCTCGACTAAAACAACACACAACAAAAACGCATAAAACAGAGGACAAAGCACATATATAGAACAAGCTCAAACGAAATTGTATTAAACATACCTTGGACATTATTTTCCAAATTTAACTTCAATTGTTTTAATCAGTTTTCGTTTATTTTAAAGGCAATAAACTTAGACAAAATTTTTGCCTACAACAAAAGCCACGTGCAAAGTTAAATGAATGGCTGACTTTCAGGGCTTCGCAAAACTTTAATGGGCTATGACCACTGGGATATAAAAATAAATCGATTTTTCAACAAATCGAATTAAAAAAAAAAATATATAATTATAAAAAAAAAAAAAAAAAAAAAAAAAATAAGAAAATTTATATTTAATTAAAAATTTTGAAAATGACTGACAAACTCATTTTCCAAGATCTGCTTCAAACTCATTTTCAAAGTTACACAAACAAAACGAGAGCGTAGGTTAATGTCGACCCTATACAAATTCGATATCCCCATAACTCATGGAAAGAAATGTTTAATAGCCTTGCTGTATGGGGGAAAAGCCGAAAAGTATGCAACATTACTTTAACTCGTCTATTTATTATCCGATCTTTATGAAAATTTGAGGTTTGGTATACCAGCACAGGTCGTTCGACTTTGCACGCAAAGCTCCGTCAAAATAAGAAAGAATCTCTCCGAACCATTTGATACCAAAAGAGGTATTAGGGGCGATACCTTATCGTGTGACTTCTTTAATCTACTGATGGAGTATATACTGCGTTAGTGCCCACATGCCAACAGAACGGGCGCATTTCTTCATAAAGATCTAATGCTACTCCCTTATGCCGATGATATTGACATCATCGGCAAAACCGAACGGGCGTTTTCAGAGATTGAGAGGCAGTCTGAACTAATGGGTTTAGCGGTAAATGAGGACAAGACGAAGTACCTAGTATCCGTGGAAAGAAAGTCTAAGCGTCTTGGACAATCTGTTACAATGGGAGAGTACAACTTTAGTTCTTGTAGAGGATTTTGTCTACCTCGGAACGATGATAACCAGCGACAACAACATCAGCCTGTAAAACCGACGAAGAATCACTCTCACAAACCGATGCTACTACGGGAAAAGAAGGGAGCTCAAGAGCAGAGACCTCACGCGAAGAACGAAAACAGCGCTATACAAGTTGCTTATTATCCCCGTCCTGCTTTCGAACGAAAAATTCTTCAGATGGAAGAGGGGAGCCCTAGATGAGCGGACAGATGCGGACATTTGCAAGCTTGGTGAAAAGAGGACGGACGTAGGAGTAATTCAAATGGTTCCTCTCTAGCCTGTTTTAGTTCGCTCTAGAGTCGGATAGACATATGGATATCGACTTGGCTGTTGATGCTGATGCTTTATATGATCAAAAAGGATTCTTTCTGCCTGCTATATACACTCTACAAGTTTCGGGTACAAAATGAATTCTTCTGACCAAACGTTCTGAAAAACTACCCAACATTCTGATGCAGATGTCCGATTTAGTACGGGCAAGCCTAATTTCCCCAGGGGAAGTCAACTTAATGTTCTCTGTCTTTCACTAAAATGGCTAAGAACAATCAAATAATTTGTTCTTCATATAATAACCAGCTTTTCAGCTTTCGTTGAACAAACCTCAAACATTGTTGGGCATTAGAAAATTACATCTCAAGTGTCCAAGTGACCTCATTTGGACACTTTAGTCTGTCGTCTGTCACAAATTAATATTGAACTATGCTCCCATTAATCTTCAAGGCAAACGAAAAAGCAAAGATAAAAGGAAAAAACACAATAAGAAAAAATTTAGTTGTCGCTTGTTTAAATATTTAAATTGCCTTCGTAATCAGCATTGCCCGTTCCTACGCCCTCCCCATAACTGTTCCTGGGCACTCCCTGAGCGCCATTAGGCACATGCAAGCTTTACAAGTCACGCGCACTTAAAGTGGCCTGTGGTTGACCATTAAAAACAAAAAGAAAGGATTACAGCCTACATATGTTGTTGCTATATAATTTCGAATTTTTGATCATTTCAATATCTTAAAGAACGAACACCAAATAAATTATTTTTTAATCTTTCTTTCTGTAGGTCAGGGATTCGTCCATCCATTTATAGGAATCACCATCAATCATTTCATAAAGTCACTTGGGCTGGTTCCAATTAATCCAACGAAACTACAATAATTCTTGACAATTGCTGAAACTCTTTGGCCAATTTGGAAATTTAAGGCTGTGTCATCATATAAACGAACTCTTCAAAACTTAATCGTCCATCCTGATCAAAGTCCGCTTCGCGTATCAATTCATCAATCTCGTCATCGCTTATTTTCATACCCAATGTGGTCATTACTGCCTTTATATCGGCTGCCGTTATGGAGCCAGAGTTATCCTTGTCATAAACTTGAAAAGCCTCACGCAATTCATCCTCGTTGTTCGTTTCACGCAATTTACGCACCATCATGCCAACAAATTCGGGCAACTCAATTGAGCCATTTCCATCAAAATCTACCTCACTGATCATATCCTGCAGTTCTGAGTCAGATGGCTGCTTGCCCAAGGCACGCAACACCGTGGCTAATTCCCGGATGGTAACACTGCCATCCGTTTCTTTGTCTAGCAGACCGAAGGCTTCAACGATTAGAGCCTCTTCTGCGGGTGTTAGTTCTTCCATAGTGTTTGTTTGTTTGTTTCTTTGTTTGTTGATTTTTGTTTGTTGTGTTTACTGTTTCGAGTGGTGTGTGTTTGTGTGTGTTTAGTGAGCGTGTTCACAAGATTACAGACCCACTGCTTACTAGGTGGCACAAATTCAATTGAAATAATGATGAGGGGTCACTATTTGTGAGAGTTCACAATACATCAACTCGTCAAGAATTAATAAAGTTTAATTGATTCAAGAATTGAAGTCCACGGATCGTGGACAAGTGCTTGGTTGTGGCTAGTTTTTAAGTCAGAATCGAAAGGGAAAGAGTTTTGAAATTACTAGAGAACTTCTTCAAGGAAAAAACAGAAAACATTGGACTCAAGATGAACACAAACGTTGTCAAAACCAATAAGAAAGTCGTTCAAGCCCGACTATAATATACTCTGTATCTGCAGTAGCAGCTATATTTCTTTTGGTCGTTACTTGACTATCGCTCATCCGATCTTTATCATTTCTGCGGCAAATTGTTAAATAATGTTGATTACTAAATATCCCTGGAAGGTACAAACCATCTGTCTACAAAACTGTGGGAGATATGAAGGTTTTTAAAATTACGTGGGCGGGAGGGGGCGTGGAAAATATTGAAAATAAACTAGATCCGCCTGCAAGTATAAAAGAGTTTGCCCCATACAAGTCAAACCTCTATCTCTTACCATCTCTGTGAGTAAGCAGTGTAAGAACTAGGGTTGTCAATATTTTTTCGATATATCGATATTTTAGTTGGACGATAAGGGTTATTCTGATACGATATTCTTTAGGCCGATATAAGCGATAATCGGTATTTTTATAAGCATTATATCAAACAAAAATAGCTACGGTCACATTGAAATTGTTCATCTGTGTCGTTTGTATAGAATAAAAAAATGGATTTTAAGGAGCACTTCGAAAATAAAGAGTAACTGTTAAACGTGCAAATTATGCGCAAACACTGTGAAAACATCTGGTTAAACAATCAACTTAAAATCGCACCAGAGCTTATCTCGTAGAATGGCGACAACTGCAACACTGTAGGGAGAACAACCAACAATAGTGGACTGGTTTAGGTCAAGCGTTGTGTACTGTATTTAATATAAGCTATGTCACATTTGAGGTCCCATTTAAGGACAGTAACTAAAGATAACTATTTCACAACGGGTACTATAGAAAATGGACCGAAGTACAAAGAATAGTAGAAAAGAAAATATTTCGAAACTAAGTCACTTCCTTCAGTCAAAGGCACTACGCCTAGTTTCGCAAAATCTAGCGAATTCGGCGCTAGTTATTCGCTAGTGTCCAACTAATCCGACTGTAGTCAGTAAGTACGGGCTGACTGACATGCTTAAAAGCAAATCGAAGACAAAAATGCGGAAGGATTTCGCTTTGAAATTTCTTTCAGCGAAAGACTCAAAAAAGATAGGAAAACAAGTAGACATTGCGCTCCCTTTTTCGTGTGTCTTTTATTTTGTTCTAGTCAGATTATTTCTTTTGTGACGCTTAACCGAGTGTGTTTTTTGCAAATAAAAATAAAAAAAAGAAAATTTTTTATTATTTTGAATGGTGGGTAAATGGAAGGATGGTTAAAACTTCAAAATACACCTGGTGCAAGAATTGAAGCCGAACGACCTACCGCAACGTAGAATTTTTGGTGAATGGGCTCTTGGCAAGAGCCTGGTGGGCTGGTGGCATCATTGGACCGTACTTATTCAAAGATGATGCGAATCGTAACGTAACTGTGAATGGTGAGCGCTACCGTGAGATGATATCCAACTTTTTTTTGTCCAAGAGCTTGATTTGCATGACATGTGGTTTCAACAAGACGGTGCCACATGCCACACAGCACGCGCAACAATGGACTTATTGAGAGGCGAGTTACTGCCGTAGCTAGCTACGCCACAGATTACTTTTCGATAGCGATTCGCTAGAGCCAGAATCGCAAACTTTTCGCTAGGACATGCCCATGTAAAAGTAATCTAAGCGGTAATTCGGCGGGTAGTCAGTAAGGGTTACCGAATCGCTAGCAATTCGCTATCGATTCGCTACAAGAACTGAAGGGTTATATCTTATAGGATGTCATATCAACCGGCCACTAGCAAAGGTCATTAGTAGTTTGGTGCAGACGATCTTAAATAACATTTAAATTTTCGTTTTGTTTTAGAAAATAACGATATTATCGATATATGTATGATTTAAGGGTTCGATATATGAAATATCGATATTGAAAATTTTGATTTTTTTATATTATCGATATTGATATTTTGAGAAATATTGACAATCCTAGTAAGAAGTGGTACAATGTTCTCACTTTAAGAACAGTTTTTTTTTTAGAATGTACGCAAAAACTTGATTTAAGTTCATATATTTCCGTTTTGAAGAACATTCGAGACTCAACTGTGATCAATTCTTAATTGATTTTTCTTTGGAACTGAGGACTGTTCTCTTTGGGAGGACTTCTATATTATTTATAAGTGGGCTGGGTTACGCTGCTCGTACTATATTCTATAAGATCAGAGGCATATTGCTGTGCAACATCTACAACTTTACCGTCCCAAACCCCCGTCCAAAACCCAATCAAAGAAAAAAAAATGGAACCCAGGACTTTTTGCTCTTAACGAACAATATGTGAAGCTACTCCTCTAAATAGCTATTCATACTTCTCTGTGTGGTGGTCGAGATAACTTAAATTGTGCTTATTTTACAAACTTTCTGAACAATTATGCTCAAAATTGTTGAGAAAATTTTGTTCTAGTTTTGTGGTTAAAGTCAACTCTTTTCCCAAACAGTTTTCTTTCCACTATTTATTTACAGTGATTGTGTGATCTTTCGTTTTTCAATTTGATAAGATGGAGATATAAAGTACGAATCGCAATCAGCAGTTAAAATTGGCCATCATAAATCACAAAACGCAAATAAAAATTATCTGCTTAATGGCCTCAAATTTCTTATATGTACCTTTTTCATTGTAAAACAACAAAGATTTAACACTGTCTGTACCGTACTGTTTCAGCTCCGTGTTCATCAGCAAACTATGCTGTTGTCTCCGGAATGGTTTTGCCTTGATTTCAGCGGTACAACATCAAAGCCTCAGTTATCTTGACTTTAAACTTAAATTTAAGTTTGTTAGAGTTATTTTTTTTTTGGGTGGGTCTAATACCAGCACGCGTGTGTGACTAAGGCCCTTAGATGGCGTGGAAAACCTGATAAGCTTTTACAATTTATATACCTGTTCCTGTAGTACCCTATCTCGTTTCTGCCAATTAGTCACAATTTGCTGAGGGCGCATGCCCTAATTTACTTATCTGCTTGTTGACTAAATTCATACATAATAACAATTATATAACAGAGTCTACAAAATTTAAATGAAATGGAAATCAAATGGGTTCATTTCACTTAGTAATAAACTGATAAGACAATAACTCATTAGTCCCCCTTGATGGAGGTGATTATTATGGCATTTTAGTTTGGAGTGCGATAAAAGTATGTCCCTCAGCAGTGAGGCTTAAGTAGACTATAATATTTGGGTGTGTGACTCACCTGAAACTCTTTCAACTGTTGATGCGTTTGCACCACAATATTCTTAAACGAATCGTTTGGCTCGCCGGCTGGTCCAAAGACTATAAATACAATCGTAGCGATTATCACACCGATGAGTATCAGGATCAAGTGTTTTGTGCGCATGGCCGCTAAAATTGACTTGGATTTTGTTGATTTGTAGCCAATTTTGCGGGCAAATATGCGCTTCAGTGTAAGTGAGGCCTCCAGTCTGATGGCTTTTGTTTGCTCAAGCGCGGGGGGAAACCATAGTTCATTTGGGTGTGTGTGTGCGTGTGTGTCTACTGATTGTAATCAATTTCAAAATTTTCTATTATTGAGCATTTATTTATTTGGTTTTAGTTCTCCTCATGTTGTTTGCAGTAAGGCCGCTGTCAGCATCGCTTTTATCATCATTATGTTGGATTTTCCCACTGATAAAAAAAAAAAAAGAGAGGGAATTAATTATTGCAAATGAGAACTAATTCTATATTAAATAGAGTGGGTGCTGGCCAATAAATTTTCTACTATTTTTATGCTGGCAAAATTAGCGATCAGCAACAGAAACAATTTGCTTATCGACAACTGTTTTGTGAAACATTTTCTACAATCATATTTAATTGTTAATTGAATTCAAACGATTTCAATTTATTGTTCTTTTTGTAAAAGCTTTGCGTTGTTTTTATACGAGAACTAAATCAAGATTTTCTAGTACATGGAAAAATAATGGAAGGCATTGGAATCCACTTGAATTTTTGTATCTGTATCTTTCATTTTAAACAAATTTATTTATTTTTGGTTAACAAAATGGCCTTGTTCACCAGCATACATCAAACATCATCCATCAAAACAAGTAAAATGGCTCTTGTTGAACGCTTTGAAGAAATTTTAAGGAAAAAATAGAATGTGTGAATGCTATAGTTTTGATTTTAATCAATCAATAATTGAACTAGATCCATCGATTTTTTTGTCATCGATTTGTGCTGGTGAACACGGCCAATGATCAGCAAACTTAAAACAATTGATAATGGTAATACAAAGTTGTTTAGAGTAATAGGTTTAGAGGTTAGATACTTCAAGGTGTTCATAAATTTCACTTAAAATAACATTAAATGATTTTTCAAACGAAAAAATAAATGAAAGGGAATTATAATTAAAGCATAAGACACGAAAAGGTTCATGAAGGGCATAGTTGGACCTGCAGAGTGTCAAACGTAGTGGCCGGAATGTACGGGTGAACCTTGAGGGTACTGTAAAGTCTATAGAAGTAAGGAGCGATTGAGAATCTACCAATCCGAGAAGAAGTTTGTGGACAACCATTGCATATTCTGCGGTGGTGCATAGATTGAAGATCGCTTAATTTTAACCTCGATCGGTACGGCGGTAAATGCCTATTGGGGTCCCAATGCAGATTGCGAAGAGCGAAAATTAGAAATTGTTTCTGGACAGATTCGATTAGCGATTGCTGCTCTTTGTACTGTGGGCCCCATACACTAGAGCAGTATTCCAAAATAGGTCGTACTAAGGATATGTACAATGATTTAGTTGTGTAAGGGTCATCAAACTCTTTGGATTATCGCTTAATATATGCCAGAACACCTTTGGCTTTATTTACTGTAGCTGCGATATGGCTGTTGAAACACAATTTCTGGTCAAATAGTATACCAAGATCGTTTACATGTGAAATACGGTCCAGGATTTGATTTCCTATAGAATAGGAGACAACGTGAGGTGAGCTGCGGGAAAAAGTCATCATTTGGCATTTAGAATGGTTCAAGAAAAGAAGATTATTTGAACACCACTTCTCCAATTCATTAAGGTCTAGTTGAAGGCGCGTGTGCAAGAACCAATCGGCGTATGGTAGACAGATTTTAACGTCATCTGCATACATAAATACAGTTGAATACGATATGACTTGTGGGAGGTCATTTACAAAAAGGACAAAAAGCAACGGGCCTAGGTGACTACCCTGTGGGACTCCTGACGTCACGTTGACAAATGTTGAAAATACATTGTTAAATAATACCCGTTGTGTACGATTTGATAAATAAGACGAGATCCAGTTCAATAAGTTTGGTGGAAAACCCAAAAGTGACAATTTGTGTAGAAGAAGAGCATGATTAACTGAATCAAAGGCCTTGCTAAAATCAGTAAAGACGACATCAGTTTGTTACCGGCACTGAAAACTGGTTTAACAAAACCATGCTGAGAAGGAGATATGAGGTTGCTACATAGGTGCTGCAGTTGGAAGATGATCAACTGCTCAAGTATAGGTGGATTATTCTGTACTTTCTTTAGCCTAAGGATAGACAGCAATATGAATGTATTAAGTAGTTTATGGTAAAGGTTATTCATTACGTAGGAGAGAAGGAGCACAGAGAACACTACACCAGGGGTGCCCAAACCCATTCCGCAAATTCGTTGTTATACGTAAAGGTTTAGCTGACGCGTATTCAACCCACGAATGCCATAAAGCTACATATAAGCACCCTCTTCTCCCTTTCTTTCCAACCGAAGAGACATGGTGGAATTGATAAGGTGAAGCAGAGCAAGACAGCGTGCTCTGTAAATGCTAGAAGCGGACGACAATACACAAGCAGAGACAATCAAATGTTCTGCCGTTCCTTTTTATCTCACTGGCCCTCAGCGGATGTTGGCCCTTGGTAATTCCATCATGCAGATCTGCACCAAATTCTTCTTATGAGTCACTCTACTCGCCCTCTTCTATGTCTCTCTCATATTCAAACGCAACAAAAATTATGTATATGTAACGCAGTGCAGTAAAAAGCAATTGGAGAGGAACAAATGGAGAGCAACTTTGTTGTTGGTGAGGAGCAAGAGTTTTACTTAGTACTTAGTACTAACCTTTTTAGAGTATTGAGCTGACTAGAAGATAATAAACAAAGGGCAAAAACGATTAAGTAAAAGATCAGTATTTAGTAGAGTTGGAGGTAATTCCAGAAAGTTTTGTTTTTAGAACTGGTCCAGCACGCTTTGATTTTTAGTAATTTGAGCTTAAATTGCTATTTTTGACACGGCCGCGGTGTCGCGGTTCACCGATTCACACAACCAATCACGACTGACTTCGTTTCCTGGTAGCTATGGCTTTTCCATCTTTAACTTGACATCTTTGTGCTTTCATTCATTTCATTTTCCGGAATACTCTCTTTAATAGTTCCCGACACACAAGAAGCCAAATTCAAAGCTTCCTTATTCATTAGAACAACTCTCTTATCCCAATCTTCACATTTCCTTCCCAAAAACACTATTTCCGTTCAAGAATTAAACTGGTTTATCTTTATATTTACGGCAAGTCAACAATTTCTTTCTTAACCGCACAAGAAATGAATTCAATTTTATTTTTGTTTCCGCATAAATTCTGCGGCAGTTAAACCAATAAATAAACAATTTACTTTTGTATATACGGGGCAAGTGTTGATAGGTTTGCCTTTGTTGGGTTAAGAATTTATGGCGCACAGCCAGAGCTACCGCAAAATGTACAAGGTGAGCGTCGTCGCGTTTTAATGAAGCGATAGTCATAGAGAGATTATGGTGGCGGGTGGATGAAATGTCTTATGCAAATGAACTCACAAAATTTTAAGTGGCGCCCCACAAGAGGTGTCGCTGCTGTTGTTGCGGTTGCATGACCGGCGCAGCATCCCATTTAACTTTTAAACTGGTGATTCGTACATATGAAATTTGCTGGTGCAATTGTTCAACAAACTTTTACTCTCGTTTGGGCAAACACTCGGATTTGTATCCGTTTACGTAGAAGAGAATGAGGAACAAGAGCAGCCGCGGCTGCATCGCGTTATCAGCATTTGCGTGTGTGTGTGTGTGTATGAGTATTGAATTAGTAGAAGGTTACAATTAAACACTTGGTTGTGCACTCGAGTAGTCACCGACGCGTAATGGAAAAAAAAGAGAGCTTTATGGGCGATCGCAATTTAAACTTTTTAAATCCAAAATAAAAATGAACAAGAATTTGCTTCCGCAAGCAAGCGTCGAACTGTAACTGAACAGCTGTAAAAGCAGTGTGGCCATCTAACAGAATCACTGCAATCCGTAACTTTTGGTTTTAGTCACGGATGCCGGATAGTCACTGCAAGCGGGAACAATAACTATCGATGGCTTTTAATCGGACCTTCGCCCATCTCTATTTCGATGAATTAAAACTCCGAATTCGCCAGTCCGGCAACCCTCATCGGCCATTTTGTGTAGAAACCAGAGCTCGCAAATAACTGTTGACCGTTTACTCCTTCGCGGTCAGAACACTTTGCTTCGATTTGTTTTGGTTTTCAGTTGAGCTATTCTTCTTGAGCTCATTCAATAACAACATACAGAGAGCGATCCGAGTGAGCGCTCGCACATTAACAGTCAGCAGATGAGCAAAAATTAACGTCAACGTCTTTTGTTGTGTGGCTCAGAAGCCCAAACGAACGCCTTATTCGCACACACACGCATACAAATGCAAATGACGGCGAATGAGCAGAGCAAAAGAGCAACAATAAAATTGGTTGTTCTCTGAGCGCAGACCGATATATTCAAGAGACGAGGTGAACGGTTCCTCTCTGACTCTTTGCTCAAAGGGTCCGTATATAACAGTTATTTTTGGACAACGAAAAAGGTCAACAGTTATTTGCGAGCTCTGGTAGAAACTGCTAAAAAATAAAAAAAATAGTTTAAAAAAATGTTGTATAAAATGTCCTATTTGTGGACGCAGATGGTCACATGGCTATACTCTTGCTAGGTTGACCATCTCCGAGCACCTCAATACCTATAAACCGATACCATCTTTACTTCAGGTGAGGCGGACAAGGGCTAGACGCCTTGAATGTGATTTTTGGATATTGCAAAAAAAACATCACAGATTTGGCAGAAGAGTGCCTACAAAAGCGCTTCACGAAAAGGTAAAAAATAAATGAACATTATTTGCAAAGAAATGCAAAAGCCATAAAAAAAAATATAATTTTGATGGCTTTCTTCCTATGTTTTTTGCTTTGATCCACAGATTTTTGTACCGAATATTGATCACATCCGCAAGTAGCATGCACCTTTTCCAAAAGTCCGCAACCAGTTGCAAGTGTTTGACAGGAATTGGATTTCAGCAGAGGGCTATAAGGGTATTATTTGGAAACTAATGGAGAAAGCACGTTGTAAACATCTTCTAGTTTCCATGATGAATTTAATGTAGCGTCATTTCCACATGAAAGGGAACACAAACATTCTAATGTGTTTCGCTGATGTCTGCAATACATCTTTGGAATAGTGCATTCAAACATTCAGGGTCCATTCTCCGGAGGATCGCTATTTTAAATGCTCCGCGGAGTACATAAAAAAAAACGAAGTTGGCACTCATTTGCCTTCTAATTGCACATGACGAAAAGGAGGAAAATCAGACTGGAAATTTCTATGAAGTCAAATTCGCTTTTGGCCGAACTACAGTAGCAGCCGAAAATATCTTAGTTCACACTAGAATAGAAATTATTTTTTTTTTTAAATTTGTTCAACAATTTTCCCGCATTTCTGTTCGCTGGAAAAACGCTTAGCTGAAAAAGAGAGAGGAGGAAAATCAGACTGCAAATTTCTATGAAGTCAAAATCGCTTTTGGCCGACTAAGCACAAGATGAATTATTCAACAAGCCAGAAGAGGAAAAAGAGCAAACAGAAGTAAAATCGCTTTTGGCCGAACTACAGAGCAGGAAAAAGTAAAGGAAAATATTATGTTTTAAATTTGTTAACAATTTTCCGCATTTGTTGTGCTGAAAAACGCTTAGCTGAAAAAGCAGAAGAGGAGGAAAATCAGACTGCAAATTTCTATGAAGTCAAAATCGCTTTTGGCCGAACTACAGTAGCAGCCGAAAATATCTTAGTTCACACCAGAATAGAAATTATTATTTGATGTTTTAAATTTGTTTAACAATTTTCACCGCCATTTCTGTTCGCTGCTGAAAAACGCTTAGCTGAAAAAGCAGAAGAGGAGGAAAATCAGACTGCAAATTTCTATGAAGTCAAAATCGCTTTTGGCCGAACTACAGTAGCAGCCGAAAATATCTTAGTTCACACCAGAATAGAAATTATTATTTTATGTTTTAAATTTGTTCAACAATTTTACCCGCCATTTCTGTTTGCTGTTGAAAAACGCTAAGCTGGAATAGCAGAATTAACAAAATCAAAAATATCGAACGATTTCAATGAAAACAAGTAAGAGTGTTGCGGTCGAGTGCCCCGACAGCAAAATACCCTGTTCCAAGTAATGTGGTTCCTATAGCTTTGAACTCCTTTTATTTTAAAATTTATTTGAATAATTGGGGAGGCGCACTTGCATATCTTCGGTGTTTTTGCTCGGATCTTGTAGTGGTACACATCATTAGGTTCAAACTTAAAAATTTTAGCTCTGACAGTTTTTCGCGGTTAGAAGGAGAAGGAGGAGGAATTAGCCAAATCTAAAGGGTACGATATACACCTACATACATGCAAAAATGTGTGGCTCTACCTCTTATACTCTCTGAGATCAACGCGTTCATACAGAGAGAGAGACAGTTTTTCGCTGCTAAAAGATGGAGGAGGTGGAATTTTCCAAATCTGAAACCAACTCGATGTGGGTACAGTTACACCTACATACATGCCAAAAATGGGCTCTATCTGTTACAGTCTCTGAGATCGACGCGTTCATACAACAGACAGACGGACATCTAAACGATCGGCTGTTGATCTGTCAGGGGTGCTTCCTTCTGGTGTTACATCATTGCACAACCGTCCCCTTTTTCCCAGTTTTAATGAGAACAGGGTATAAAAACTATAATTTTGATGGCATTTTTGTACCGAATATTGATCACATCCGCAAGTAGCATGCACCTTTTCCAAAAGTCCGCAACCAATTGCAAGTGTTTGACAGGCATTGGATTTTAGCAGAGGACTATAAGGGTATTATTTTGAAACTAATGGAAGATTATCGTACACTAGGTTAAAGCACGTTGTAAACATCTTCTAGTTTCCATGATGAATTTAATAGAGCGTCATTTCCACATGGAAGGGAACACAAACATTCTAATGTGTTTCGCTGATGTCTCCAATACATCTTTGGAATAGTGCATTCAAACATTCAGGGCCCATTCTCCGGAGGATCGCTATTTTAAATGCTCCGCGGAGTACATAAAAAAAAAACGAATTTGGCACTCAGTTGCCTTCAAATTGCACATGACGAAGAGGAGGAAAATCAGACTGCAAATTTCTATGAAGTCAAAATCGCTTTTGGCCGAACTACAGTAGCAGCCGAAAATATCTTAGTTCACACCAGAATAGAAATTATTATTTTATGTTTTAAATTTGTTCAACAATTTTACCCGCCATTTCTGTTCGCTGCTGAAAAACGCTTAGCTGAAAAAGCAGAAGAGGAGGAAAATCAGACTGCAAATTTCTATGAAGTCAAAATCGCTTTTGGCCGAACTACAGTAGCAGCCGAAAATATCTTAGTTCACACCAGCAATAGAAATTATTATTTTATGTTTTAAATTTGTTCAACAATTTTCCCCGCCATTTCTCTTTGCTGCTGAAAAAAAGCAGAAAATCGAACGATTTCAATGCTGAAAAAAAAACAGTTATTAAACGAAAATGCTAAGCTGAAGGGGAGCTGCAAAAGGGATTGAAAAAAAAAAACTTTAGATTTATTGCCAAACTAGTGAGTATGGATGAGGACGAAGTTTCAAACATATATTTTGAATATGTTAATGGATAGGTGTAATGGAATAATCAAATAAACACGCTTTTCAGTCCTGTAGGAATATAGCCGGGACGTGCCTCTTTCCAACCAAGGTGGCATTTTGGTACCCTTTCGTAAATACTCAAAACAAAATTTGTCAAAATTTGTACATTTTGTACAATTTGTATAATTTTGTACAAAATGAATTTTAAGATTTGATTCTAAATCATTTTCTTGCTTGAGATTAAATTTAAAATAAATAAAGAATAATAAATTATAATACCCATGTCCCTTCTAGGGCTCTAGATTAAATATTTCTTTTAAAAAATTATTTAATTTTTTTTGTAAAATAACATGCTGTGGATGTTGCCGGAATACAAGAATATTTTATAGCCACTTCTTTGTGTGGCATCTAAAAAATGTTTAATAATGTTTACTATTGTCAGTTCTCATGTGAATTATAAAAATAAAATTATAGAAAAAAATAAAATATTTCTTAATATTATATTACTATATTTTTATAGCGACAACACGCGTAATTTTTGCGTAATTTTGAACAATTGCACTAAAGCATTGAAAAAGAATTGTGTGCTGTTCGGTTATGATATAACCTACGAACGCAACAAGAAAATGTGAGTATTTTTACAGCTAAAAATGTTGTATGTAAATGTTGATGTAAATTTATTGTATACTAATAAATATTTTAGGTTTATCTCCGCGGTTTCCTCCTGCTACCGAAATACTTTGTGTGGATTAAGTGGCCTGGGTAGTGCTCGCTTTGCTCACTTTTTGGCTCACGCCACCCTGAGCTACTTGTAGGGTTGTTTTCGATATCTATCGAGGGCGCCGATGCTGTCCGTTAGGTTCAAATTCAAATCGCCCGTCTTTTTTTTAACTACTTTATTTGTGCTTTTGGGGTTCAAATTCAGAATAAATGTTCAGACAGAAGTAAAATTCGTAAAAGTAAAAATTATCATTTAATATAAACTATATTCCACCGAGTGGAAGATAGATAGTGATGATTAAGATATTAAAGTTGTGGCATTTGTAAATTAAACGTATAATTTATTGAGAAATTCTGTTGTAACAAAATAAAGAAGCATTATAAAATTTGTCGGAATCACGTTAAACCACAAAACATGCCTATATAAGCAATCCCTCTACAGGGAAAGGCGTAAACAACGCATAATGGCTGGCCAACCATATATCCCGCCCTCATCAAACGAAAAAAAAAACCTCAAGAATGAATTCTGGAGTCTCTACTTCCCAACGTCTGGAGAAGGAAGGGACACAGACCGCCATAGAAGAACCAGTCTTGGCTGAGGTTGGAGCGAGTCTGGAGAAGGAAGGAACACCGGCTGCCATAGAAGAACCACCTGCGCATGCTGACGGTGCACCACTGGTTCCAGAAATCATTCCAGAGATCGTTCCAGAAATCGGTTCAGAGGCACAGGCTGCCATCGTAGAACCAGTCTCGGCTGAGGTTGGAGCCAGTCTGGATGAAGATTTGTATAATTCAGACGAGCCTGTTAATATAACCTGGAAGCTTTTAGAACGCAATGTAGACGGAAGACGTATTTTAAGGCGGCGATGGGGCGAGGTCGACCATTTCGCTCTTGCCTACCGAACTGAAGGTGCCAGAATCTTTGATATTAAAAAGAGTTGGGCACGCGTTTAAAAGAGGATTATTGGGAACAAGCCTCAATTTTAATTAATTAAATGTAAGCATTTTATTCGCCGTTCTTTTCTTAACAAATAAATTAAAATGGTTTCTTTTGCATGCAAAACCTGTCTTGAATTCCTAAAAAAAAAAATTTAAGGTTTGAATCGAACGAATCGGGATAGACGTGGTCGGAATCGAAAGTGTAAAAGAAAAATATATATGCTTTATTTTTCATTTTAAGATTTTTAGTTTTTTTAGTTTCTATAGCAAAAATGGGAAGCTTGAAGACTAATTTGCTATATGCAGAAATTTTTGAAGAAACAAACCATTTAAAAGTCGTAAATTCGCTTCAATATGTTTGGAATCACTTCAGAGCTGCAGATTTCCATGGCCGCATCGTGGCCATTGTATTTGATGGAAATCACATTAACTGGGTAGCAGTCCGAAAGGTCGGACTATTGGAATATTTTCACTTATAACTTAAAAAAAAACATTTTTTCAGTTCTTACATTGCTATACTCATCTTATGAAAAGGATTTTATGGAAGCACCATTTAAAAGCAATTCTCCATTTTCAACTCAGATAAAAGATAATTTATATACAGTAAATTTCGGTCGGCCTGTGAATTTCCACAATTTGTAATAACAAATTTTTTAGCTGCAAACTACAAGGAATTAGTTGCTAAAACAATATGCGAATTACCTGATGTTGTGGGCCAGAACAGAGATAATAGAGAAATATTATCTTACCTCGAAAACTTGGCCAAATGCTTCGAGAAAACGTTTGCTATAATATAGGGTCGTTTTGTAACGACCAGTTAGAGTTGATGAACCAGAAAATAAATGTTAATGTTCATCAAATATTAAAAAACAGAATGCTTCGCCTAAATGAAAGAAAAATATGCCAGAGCTCCAAAGTATTAGTATGGACAATGTACTATCTGTAACCCAATAAATTTTAATTTACAGGGTTATGGGCAACTTCAACGGACCCATGTTTTTTTTGTTTAAATCAAAAAAAAAAAAAAATTGGCGGTTGGCAATCTTAATCATTTAATTTGTTCCAAGTAGATTTGTTTACATCAATTTTTGAATATGATATCTCTCAAATGGCCGCGGCGTTGATGGCGTATTGTGCCCTTTTGCAGCATTTTCCATCGATTCGAACTTTCACCAAACGTATTTTCACGAATGTGTTGAGCTCTTACGGTCCTGCTTTTAACGTAAACTTTGACTTCAAATATCCCCACAAGAAGAAGTCAGGCGGCGTCAAATCGCACCGGTCCTAATATTTCGACAAAACGGCCCAAACAATTCTAGAAAATCATTGTTACGACTGTGGTGGACCCGTCTTTTGAAACCAGAATCCAACTCGACGAAAATCACACAAAATTGCACAGTCGCGATAACGCCCTGGTTATGGTAACAGCATGGCCATTTCATTTTGGAAGAAAAACGGCCCAAGACCGTTTCGCACAACGCCGCACAAATGTGACTTTGCGTCAGAAGGCATGAATCTCATTTCAGCTAACAATTTATTTCTATCATGAAAGTTAATTTTTAATTTTAAAAGCACGTTGAGTTTTCAAATTGACTTGTGTTGAAGTAAATTTAATATTTAGAGCGCGCGTGGCGTTTTGTCAGGTAAAAATCTTGGACGACGCTCAAACGCTTAACTGGGAGGCGATGACGAATATGATGCCGCCTCTAGAGAAGTAGCGATGCCACCAATCGACAACATAAAGATAGACCCGCCGACCCAACAGGAAGTCTGTATAGCCATACAAAGGCTAAAGAACAATAAATCACCAGGCGCTGATGAGCTGCCCGCTGAATTGTTCAAGGCTGGAGGGGAAGAATTGGTAAGGTGCATGCACCAACTTCTTTGCCGTATATGGGTTGACGAAAGCATGCCCGACGATTGGAATCTAAGCGTCCTATGCCCAATCTTTATAAAAGGAGACCCTGCAGCTTACGCCGACTACCGCGGGATCAGTCTCCTTCCCATTGCATATAAGGTTCTGTCGCGCATTATTTGTGAACGTCTAAAGCCGCTTATTAACACACTGATTGGACCTTATCAGTGTGGCATTAGACCTGGTAAATCCACCACAGACCAGATATTCACACTACGACAAATCCTCGAGAAGACCTACGAGAGAGGCATCAACACATACCATCTTTTTGTTGATTATAAATCGGCCTTCGACACGCCGATAAGGTCAAGGTTTTTTGAAGCCTTGTCTACCCTTGGTATACCAGCAAAGTTCGTTCGTCTTTGCATGATGACGTTGAGAAGTACACAAAGCTCCGTCAAAATAGGAAAGAACCTTTCCGAACCATTTGATACCAAGAGAGGTTTTAGGCAGGGCGATAGCGATACCTTATCGTGTGACTTCTTCAATCTACTGATGGAATATATTATATACTGCGCCGGTGCCCACATGCCAACACCAACAGAACGGGCGCCTTTATTTATAAAGATCTAATGCCTATGATATTGACGTTATCGGCAAAAACGAAAGGGCGGTAAGCAAGGCGTTTTCAGACATTGGGAGACAGTCTGAACTAATGGGTTTAGCGGTAAATGAGGACAAAACGAAATACCTAGTATCCGCGGACAAAAAGTCCTTGCGTCTTGGACAATCTGTTACAAAGGAAGAATACAACTTTAAAGTTAGCTCTATACAAATTGCTTATCATCCCAGTCCTGCAATACGGCGCAGAAGCATGGACAATGACAGCAGCGGATGAAGCGGCGATTGGCGGTTTGAACGAAAGATTCTTCGGAGGATTTATGGACCTTTAAAAGTTGGCGATGATTTCCGCATTCGAAATAGAAAAAAAAGAAGTTGGCACTCATTTGCCTTCTAATTGCACATGACGAAGAGGAGGAAAATCAGACTGGAAATTTCTATGAAGTCAAAATCGCTTTTGGCCGAACTACAGTAGCAGCCGAAAAAATCTTAGTTCACCCGAATAGAAATTATTATTTTATGTTTAACAATTTTACCCGCCATTTCTGTTTGCTGTTGAAAAACGCTAAGCTGAAAAAGCAGAACAAAATCAAAAATATCGAACGATTTCAATGAAAAAAAAAAAAAAACTGAAAACAATACAGTTATTAAACGAAAATGCTAAGCTGAAGGGGAGCTGCAAAAGGGATTGAAAGGAAACAGAAGAAACTTTAGATTTATTGCCAAACTAGTGAGTCTGGATGAGGACGAAGTTTCAAACATATGTTTTGAATATGTTAATGGGTATTTGTAATAAAATATAGCCGGGACGTGCTCTTTCCAACCAAGGTGGCATTTCGGTACCCTTTCGAAAATACTCAAAGAAAATTTGTCAAAATTTGTACATTTTGTACAATTTGTATAATTCTGTACAAAATGGATTTTGAGATTTGATTCTAAATCATTTTCTATTATTAAATTTAAAATAAATAAAGAATTATAAATTATAATACCCATGTCCCTTCTAGGGCTCTAAATAAAATATTTCTTTAAAAAATTATTTAATTTTTTTGTAAAATAACATGCTGTGGATGTTGCCGGAATACAAAAATATTTTATAGCCATTTCTTTGTGCGGATTAAGTGGCCTGGGTAGTGCTCGCTTTGCTCACTTTTGGCTCACGCCACCCTGAGCTTTTTGTAGGGTTGTCCTCGATAACTATCGAGGGCGCCGATGCTGTCCGTTAGGCTCAAATTCAAATATATCATTAAATATAAACTATATATTCCACCGCGTGTAAGATAGATTGTGGTGATTAAGATATTAAAGTTGTGGCATTTGTCAATCAAACGTATAATTTATTGAGAAATTCTGTTGTCAACAACAATTGTTTGGGAGTAGTTCAACATTATCTGCAAAATATTATTTACAAAATAAAAAAGTTGTGGAAAATGTGTCGGAATCACTTTAAACCATAAAACATATGTTTCTAGAGTAAAGGACTGAAATTTCCATTTTAGCACTGAGAATCAAAATTTAATTAAAATTATTTGCGGTTTAATTTTCAATATTGGGATCCAGTATGGTCGTTCAACACCAAAATACCAAATGTCTAGTCCAGTGTGACCGTTCAACGCCAATAAGCCATTTGTTATGATTTTGTCCATAAAATTTCTAGACATGCAGACATGCTTAATCTTCAGCAGAAACTGTTGATATCTTTGAAATTGGTCCAAAAATATGAATGGCTTTTAAATGCCTATATGCTGGTAAGTCTCAATAGTGCACAGTTCGTCGGTACTAATTCATATCTCTGGCTAGGACTTTTATTTGGATGACCATTGGAGCAAGTTGCCGCCCAGCTGGAGAACGGCTTTGGAACAGTTAAATCATCTGGAACAGTTGTCTGACTTACTGCAAAATACAAACCAAAAGTGTACACAAATATGGCCTCTAGAACTATTGGCCCTTAGGCAAATGC